>JAZGTI010008118.1:0-20596 GCA_036877585.1 Botia kubotai | reverse complement strand
TTAAACCCTTCAAACAGCTGCATTCTGAAACTGATTTCATTATTAGTCGGATGGCTGATGAATCTCTGAATAAGCTTTGAATATAAAGTCTTTAATCTCATTTCCATGAAGGTCTGTAATGAAAGAACACAAGAACACAAAACCAACTAACCGTTAAAACTTAAACTCAAGGAGGAACATAAACATCTCCAGCTACACATTCATACCCATTCATCAGCATCTTCCTCAATCAAGCTGTTATGCAACTGAAAGACCAGACCACCATTTCCATGTCTTCCAATCCTCTTGGTTCTCATAGAAACGAGCAGCAGACAGAAAACAAAACAGAATCTACGTTTGACATTTCATCATATTGAGATGTTCTGCATCTGAGGACATGCTTTGGTGGACTTTCAGTCCCAGGAAATTCCATAATCAAAGCCTTTTGATGTCCTTAAAAGAAATTACTACCCTTGAGTTATAGAAATCCAACATCGCGCATAAAAGCGAACTATTGTAGACCTAATTAAGATGCATTTGTTTTACGACCTCGCATTGTGCGCAAAAACGGAGCATTTTAGTCGCTCTGTACTTTTACATCTTTTTTTCATTTGACCTTGTTACAGCCATAGATTCGTGCCCGAGATTCGCACCAATCCAATTTTTCAGCTGCATCGTAACGTCAATGCCAGACCTTCAGCAGAAAGTTCCAGAAGAGGTGCTTCAAAACCGCTTCAAAACATTTGAACATGCAATTAGAAAAGTTTCTAACGGCGGCGTAACGTTGCGTGCTTGCGTTGTACGGCGGATCGCAGACGAGCTCTTGAAAGCTCGGTTTTATTGGAAGCTCTTGAACCTTGAACTTTTCTCTCACATGTATCTCCTTTTAAAAGCAAAGGCACAATCCAGTTGTCCCCAGAATGTCATATTTCATCGCCAGACCATATCTATATGTCCCCGTTTTTATATGTCATTTCTAAAGAGAAAGACAGAGCCTGTCTCTACCAATTAGGGCTCTCGACAAGGCCATCTTATCTTTGAGATGCAAATATGAAAGGAATAGCAGACAGAAGTGATGTCACAAGAACAGTCTGTTGCCACTGCACTTTCATAAAGCATAATTAGGGTCCATAGGTCCCGCTTTTAACAAAAAAGCTGCAATTTCTTTTTCAGACAGGCTTTAAAAAATAACTCTTGGGCTTAATTTAATCACGGGCTGTGATTCCACACGTTTGTAACAAGTTTTTTAGCATAAAGCTGCAGTCTATAACTTTTTAAAATAAAAATAAACCAAAATCAATCACCGAGCACATAATGGATCGCGTTCAACACCACCTCCTCTACATACCCCAATTTGCAACAATAATGCAACTGCTTTCTCATCAAAGCAGCAATTAAAATCATGTTTAATTACATGAGCCAGGAAAATGCTCTACTCTTCAACACAAAGGTAACAATCTAATCCACCAACAATACAAAAACTTAAATAGCAACCAAACAGAACATTAAACATGAATAAATCTACCATTAATAAATCTACCATCAACTTGCTTAAAAAATGCATTAAAACTGCATTAAACTGGAATTCCGTTGCCCCGTTTGAGCAGTGCTACTCTGACGCCACAAGAATCATCTCATGCAGTCCCAACTCAAACTGATTCTGTTTACTGATTGGGTAAGAGTCTCTGATGTTCAATGTCATCGACAAAAGAAAGTTCCGGGTTCAAATCAAAAAATTATTTGTATTCGTCCCTTATTATGCAAAAAATAACAAACTCTTATGTCCAGAAATGCAAATATATTGGAAACTGGAAACCAGAAATGCCTTCCGGTCAATCTAACACACCAGATTCAATTCATCATTTACTGAGTGAGCCAGAAAAAGAGACAGAGAAACTGTGCACCGCTGTGAGTGCTTTTCTGCACCTTTCTGCTTTTAAACATCACAATGCATTGCCTCATAAACTTACTGTACGCCACTTTTAGCATAAATATAAATTTTTGTTTGTGGTAATCAATGGCAGACTGCAGATGCTGTTGGCCTCGTCCCAAATGGCACATCTGATGTGGACTTGAGGTCCGCGCGACAGTGAAGGCCATACAAGTCAGTGAGATGTCCCATTTGTCATTTTAGCTTTTAGAAAAGAGCTACATCTCATGGCTGTGCCCTTTCGCCAGGTACACACTGGTGTAGATTTAAAGCAGACTTTATTACCTGCAGCACATACACCCAAAGTTTACATTAACAGGAAGACTGAAGGTAGCATTTGGAACAGGGCCCTTGATAGACCTGATGTGTACTAAACCCAGAACAGTCCAGCTAACAGGCTAATGTTCTCTAAAAGTTCTCTAATAGTTATCATAAACATTCTTGCAGTAAAGTTAGTAGATCTCTTCTTCAACAATATATATCGAAAGCGTTATTCTGAAGTTAGTGGAGCGTTTTAAACATTTGAGACATTCCTAGAACATTCTAATTAACATTTTTAACATTTCTGTTACTTAATGGAAATGTTGGGGAAACGTTCTTGCATCCTAAAATTGTTGTCTGAGAAGAAACTCTGAATACAACGTAAACGCTTTTCATTTTAAATCCAGCCGGAACAAAAGCTAAACTATGTCGTTTAAAATCAATGTCAATAAGTCTCTCCACTTACTGCTTGATCTCTGATTTCTATGCAGAGATTTCGTTCCTGTAATCGTAATCAGAAGTCAAAGCATTTTCACAGTAAACAGGTGCGAGAGGTAGAAATGTGGCGCCGTGCCATCGAGCCGCATCTCGCGTAATCAAATCTCGTTAGAGGCGTGTACGGAATCCCACTGCGAGTCATGCAAATAAGGATGATTAATATTTAGCTATTTGTTGAGGAAATAATAAGGATGGTAAACACAATCATTCTAAAGTCAAGCATCACACCACACACAAAATGAGCTTTGGCTGAGTGTCTTATGTGCGTAGAGAGCGCTTGTGATTGAAAATAGGATTTGCCTGGTATGTTTTTATCAGCATGTTTACTGAAGATCTTGATTTCAGGACTTGAAGGGCTTAAAATTTAAGACAACATAATTACTGACTTTAAGAAACAAAGCTATTCCATTACTTTAATGATCTCGACAACTTATACTCATCCTTATACTCATCTATCCATCTATAAAAAAAGAAAAGCATTATCTGAGTAAACCTTTCTTCATTGGAATTCACGTTGCGTTTTGTTAATATAAAAAACTTTGCATGAGCAATATGTAATAAAAGGGGACCAGAACTGAAGTGGTGATGTAATTACAAACAGATGACAATTCGCTTCCGACGAGCACTCACACTTTGTTTACATTCCTCCCGCTTCCAGACGCACGTTTAAGAACAATCCCACAAGCCACATCGACAGCGTGACGCGCCGCTTGTGAATGAAAACGCTCGCTCGCGTTCTGAAAACGCACCGGCGGAAACGCATGGCCAGTAGGCAGCGCGCATATTCTTTCTTTCATTGATTTCCACAGTTACACGTAAATGTGCGGAAGAGAACTTGTAGGTTCCTCTTTTACACTTTCAGGACTTCATGTTTACATGACGACAACGACGGATTTGATTCAGCAGTTATTTAACTGCAACGCAAAAGCGCAATGACGTCATGGCGTAAATTTCGACATTCCCTTTAATACAAATACAAAAATACAAAAATACATAAAATACAAACGTTTAATACAAAAACTTTTGTAAGTGTTTTTAATTGTATTTTTTACATTTTCTGGGCCTCAATTAAAAATGTCAAACTTTGTAAAGACTGTAAGAGGTTTTATTTCCTGCCTTTTATTATTATTATTATTTACTTGTTTGTTTGTTAAAATATTCTCATATTTAAAATGCCACCATTCCTTAGTTATCATTGACCCAGCAACATTTATAAACGTTTCTTTACGCTTGCACAGAAACACGGATGAAAATCACCCAGAATCCAGCAGCTGAACTTATTTGCAGTAATAATACTAAAAATAATACATGAAATCAATAAGAGCAGATGTCCCTGGAATGTATTATTCATACTGTGAGCTGAGCTCCTCATGTGTTTGATTAGATCAATCATCACAAATACAAACAGATTCAACACTCCCATCAACTGTGAGTCTGTTTAGAGTCTCGATTCATCATTGCTCTTGACATTATTACCTCCCCTCCCAGCCATTTCTGTCTGCTGCCTATCCTCCACATCGTCCCTTACTGAGCGTCTCTGCCATGGCAATTAAATCCGTCTTGCTGCTGCGGCAGATTCAGTGTTTGAGCGAAGATGCCTGATGTACATTTGATAGTGAAGCCTCAGCAGTAAATAGAGGATAAAGGGACTCCAGATCAAGCGTAAAATTGCAGATGGTGGCCTCAAATACTTTAACGACTGTGTTTCTCTACCCGACCTGCGTCATACATCATTACATTATCAATGAAATGTGTCTTTTCTTTAAAAACGTTTGACCCTTTTTGTGTGTTTGTTTACAGATTAGCTTTAATTTTGAGAAATGAACAATCAGTTGTGATCTGTGATGTGCTGTAAATCTGCCTGTCTGTCTGTCTGTCTGTCTATCTATGTCTGTCTGTCTGTCTGTCTGTCTGTCTATCTGTTTGTTGCTGCCTATTAGGAGTGTTCCAGATCTTTCAATTCAGCAGTCTCTGTTTCAGACGTGTGCATATGTAGACATTAGACAGCATGGCAGCTCATTAAGGAACAGATTGCAAGCGACTGACGCGACACAACAAAAGCAGAACGCTGATTACAATCGGAGCATTGTAGTTTTGTTGAGTCACACACAGAGATGCGGTTCTTATGACACAATAGCTTTTAAACTCCCTGTTTCCCAATTAAGACGGCGTCCGTGCCTGTTATTATGACTAGAGGTCATAAACGTGAAACATTTGACTTAATTTGCCACCTTAGATCTCGCTCTTGAGACCACACGGAGCACTGAGCTCGCTCAGAGCTCGGCCTGCAAAATGTCACTGTGCAAAGCTAACGCACTCGGACTTGAAGCTAAAGCGCAGCCAGTTAACTTTTGCACCTTGCCTTTGAAATCTATTGGTGGAGGATCACAGCTTACAAGATCTGTCCATTATGAACAGGATCAAAGGAGAGCCGCTCAGACAGCCATGTGATACGCTGCAAGGAGAAGTGATGGCTCTTGAGCAGAGAATTCTGGGAAAACAGAATGAGTGGATCAAGAGTGCCGTTTGTAAGGCTACATTTAAATGGTTATGTAGTGTATTCTGCTCAGACAGGTTATACTTTGTCATTTTGACATTGACATTTTTGCCTTAAGCTGACAAGTGACAGCGGTTTCCTTTTTGCCGGTATACGCCCTGTTTCGACGGCGTGGCTAATGTGGCAATGCAGATCTATATAAACACGCTTTTGGGCTTTGGCAGGATTTTGACAGCACCTGGTAGCGCCAGACTATTATGACATTACCCTCAAGAGTCCCCTAGGAGGTTGGGATGTGTAAGTACACACACTGTATTGTTTTGCTCACCTTCAGCAGGACGTTTCAAAAGAGGTGACACAGCATGGAGTATAATCAATCGTTTGTTGAACAGCTCTAGTTACATATTGAATATCAAGTTAACCTAGATTAGCGCTACTAAGTAGGAAGAATGAATGTTGATGAATATTAACCACAGACAGAGTCACTTAAGGAGGCCGCCGCCCCTTTCTCCCCACGCACCAGTAGGGGAGGGTCTACCGCCACCAGGGACTCCGCCCCTTACCTGTATCAAACCCATTCAGCACTTCCCTCCCACCACTAAGCACTTTATCATCACAAAGACACCACACCCCAATTCGACAGGCCCTTTCACAACTCTTTTACCCCTCTTTTTGAACATTTGTCCAAATAAACACCTCTGATGCCACACCCACTGGGTCTGTCTTCACTCATCTTGCTATACCCAGTTAACAGGGAATGTTCTCAGAGCACTGACTAATGTTCTCTAAAAGTTGCTGCTGTTTTTATTTCCTGCCATAGCAGAACTAAAGAGCACAACTCAAAAACTGCTCATTTGGGTTTCGATTCTCAACGCTAGTAGCACAAACAGTATACACAGTATACACTTCCACACGATTTTGAGGTTTCATGACTCGAATAAACAGCCACTGGCTGTTCTCTCACCGTGCGGATGGCATGTACACGCCACGAACCGCTTCCTTGCGGAGAGATGCTGACGGTGGACAGTAGGTGAAGGAATCCAGTTGGGTAATCCGAGGTGATTACGTTCCATTTTCCCTGCAATTTTCTCCACAATGCCTTTGTCGTATGTAATAGCATCATTTATACCCTGAAGGTCAGACGCAGGATTTCCAACCTGTGAGATGTTGTACCAGGAATAATGAAGCTCGTGCGTCTGTGTGTCACTGACATACCGTGTTAGTGTTTGAATGTTATATTTTAAATATATGTGTCTTCAGTTGTCATTATTTTGGTATTGACAGGGAACGTGCACAAAGCAGAGTTATTATTTGTAATTCTCTGATGTCAGCAAAAAAGCCGGGCTGAGAGAAAGTCTTGTTTCACACAGGAAATACAGCCACATTACTTCAGCCCCATAAAAGCTCTCTGCCGTGTCCCAATGCACTGTTTAGCTTGTACTATCTTTTGCGCCTATTACCGAACCCTGCAGACTGTACCGCACAAAATGATATGTTTCATCTTGGATATAAAAAGTTTTATTTTTCATTTTTAATGGAAATAAACTTTTGGCCCTTCAACACAAATAACGTGGCAATAAAAAGACGAAATAAAACTGATAATACATCCAGGTCGTTCTTTGCATCAGAAATGGAAGGTGAAGTCGGGCACAATGCATTGTGGGATACATCTGTTGTGCGCTGCACATTTTGGCAAACGTAGTGGCTCGTCTGGGTGTTCAATGCATACATAAAGTTCACATACTGTGTGCAATGCACGTACTGTGTCCTGCAGAAGAAGCATAAGAATTATGGTTGTATGTTATTCTGAACGCAGCCCGTGTGTGTTGGATGTGAGCAGAAGTGAATTGCTGGTGCCAAGGGCAAATATTTATACATCAAACAAATTTTGGTTAAAACAGCCTGGAAATAGCTTAGAATTTTTGATGGCTGCTTTTCTCCATAGCACAACATTCTGGCCTTTTAAAAAATCTTTGGCACATTGCTTTGAAACTGATTCTCTACATGTTTGACTCATATCTTTGTGTTGTGCCACCACAGCACATTTATAAACCCCTGATACCTCAAATCGTCATACACATTAAGTGCAAGAATTAAATCGTCTTGTCGCAGGCAGTGGTGGTTTCTAAAAAACCCCTTTGCTCCTTGAAGGGGGGGATCTGATTTATTGTTCAATAAAGCTAGGACCAGTTTTGCTCAATTAGCTCTATTTATCTGCAGTAATGGTTTTCTACTGGGTCTGCCCTTTCCTCTCGTAGAGGCAGTGAAGTATGTACATGGCGTCCGGGGCGAACTTCATTTCCTTCAATTTCTCCTGCGAATCAACAAGGAGAGAAATATTAGCGATATGAGGCTGTACAAAACTATACATTATCCCTGTTATCTTTGATAGCAATGTAATGATTTAACTCGCTAGTCCCGTCGCCCAGCTATTCGTCAAATGTACATGTGGCTGTCAGCTGACGATGTTATTTGTATGCTGTGTGCTGTAGCAGAGAGGGTTCATCATTATGAGAAATGGCCACTGGTTGGATTAATGAATCTCTGCATCTACAACAAACACGAAAGCCCCGTAATCCGTGTTGGAACGAGCGGTTTCTTTCTTCATCAGCAGTTCGAGCATCTGAGGGCTTTTTAATGGGCTGTCATTCAGCGCATCTATCAATATCAGAGTAAACAGGTGTAACCGGTTCCCGTATAAGCATCTTTAAGTGGCACGATTACAAAAATGAGTTTTTATCGTCAACACACAATCACTTCATTATAGTGCAGCTGATTTCCACTGATTGATTGATTGATTAATGAGGATCACAGACTAATTCAATAGCAACATTTTCTCCCTACATGCAGTGACCCCCGAAAGTCTTTGATTATTGTAATCACGCTTTAATGACTGTTTTGATTGAGGTATTTTGTTTATTTTAATGCATTCATGAATTTTGAGTTCGTCTTACTCTTAAAAATAAAGGTGCTTTATGGGGTTCTTCACAACACGTAGAGGAACCATTTTTGGAATTTTTCAGTCAAACGTTCTCAAAAGAACCATTCCCTGCTTCCACCTTTAAGCTACAGGAGAAATGAACCTTGTATGTTCTGTTTCAACATGCACTGAAAAGTCACCTGGACAATTTTTTGTATGAAGTTAATTACCACTACCCAGACCTGTTTAAAATTCATGTGTTTTTGACTATGTTGACACATCATTAATGACAACAACTGCAAAGCCCTAACAAACATTAATTTGAAGCTTTTGGTTTCAAGACATCACATTTTAAAGCAAAAAAACATGCATTGCTAAGCTCCAGTGAGTAATGAAGACAGAGACTGCTAAAAAAATCCAATTAATACACTGTCTGAGGAACCGCTCTGCCTTTTCTTTCTTTAACAGTGTTCTACTAGCTGCTACATGCAAGAAGCAGAAATTAATTAAATGCATTTTTCAGCATCTGTAGGTCAGCATAACCAGACTCCATGTTTGCACGGCTTCCAGAATCCCAGTCCAGAACGAGACGACTGTTGATGTTACTGAATCTGGCGTCTCGCTATGTAATGCAAACCTCATTAAAATGTAGACATTGCTCCGGTTTAAGTTAGTTTCCAAATGCTAAAGAAAATGTGTTTGCTGGGTAGCTGACAATTATAATTATGGTTTGAAAGATAGCAGTAATGAAATTCAGTTCGCATGAAAATGTGAGAGTGTGAGTATGAAGTTGTGAGTCACACAGGTATAAAGAGACCCGCAAATAACAACTGTGCTCTGTAAAACCATGAAATTATATCTCCAGGTAAGGATTTGATCGAAATAAAACGCTGATACAATTTCAGGGCTTTTGCGAGCAGTTTGACAGCAGCTTTTAGTTAATATATGGCATAACTTAAGAGTCACAGACGGCTGTTTTTTAAACACATCACTGATATATGTGATATTACTCCACACAACACACATTCACGACAGCTGATGAGAGGAGAATTGGAGAACACTGCAGGACCCACGTATGCAGCGACACACTCGGGTACTAAATTAACAAGAAAAATACAAATCTTTCTCTCTCTCCTTCCTCCTCTCTCTTCTTTTCTTTGCTTCACATAAAAGAAAAATCGTGATGAATGAAGCCTTCATCTAAAGTGAATAGTCGACAGCCCATGAGACTCGGGGAACAATTCGTTTGCTAGTTTTCGTTTGCTTAAGCTGCAAACTTGCAATATGTTGAGATTATTCTTTCAGACGACCAGTGAGCATGTCGGAGGCTTTGAGGAAGACGAAGACACTCTGCCCACGTTGACATTTTTCTCACATTCCTAACGGTCCCCTGTGACACGCTACCCCCAATTCCCCCGAAAACAGGGAACTTTCTCAAAATGTTGGCTAATGTTGTCTCAAAGTTCTCTCAAATATATCAAAAAAACATTGCACTAACGTTAGCAGAACATTTTGTAGCATTATACATCGCATAAAATTTTTTAAGTTGCTTGTGGAACTGTATGATTGTGTAAAAACATTACAGAATTGAAAAAAGTTTGAATAACGTTCTTACAACCAAGCAATAACAACAATACAATGTTTAAAAAACTGGACATTTTGATCATTCGTAGAATGTTTAAAACAACATTTTTGTTACTAAATAAAAAACAGTCCTACAACCTAAAATTGTTAGCTAGGTCTGCTCTGGGTGACGCTGTTGATGATTCATCCAATGATTGGATGAAAATATATGGTCCTGCACCCTCCACAGAAGATATATATTTATAGAAATATATTTAGACCACTTAGAATAATGTTTCTGGAAAGAAACATCTACTCTGTTTTTAAATGAAAAAAGTAATAAATGAACTTCAGATTTCAAATGAGATTCAGATTTCAGGCATGTACAGTAAATAGGCATGTCACCTTTTGCTTTAATCAGTTTGAATGACAGGTTTTAAATGGAACTTCTGGACCGCACTGTACATACAGTATATCACCTTTGACAGACGTTACAGATAGCATCTCCAGGCTTTTCCACCAAGACCAACCAGCGAGCTTCCGAATGCAACAGCAGATTTTTTGCAGACTTCATCTACTGTATCGTCAGCCTGCCCACTCAGTAAAAACGCAGTATTATTGATATTTCCGAGCTGCCTTGAGATGCCTTATCTGTATATGCTGAACGCATCATAACACTCTCTCCATCAGAGTGACTGACCCCTCTCTTCTCCTCCTTATTGTCTCATTTCCAGCCACCCCAGCATGTTGGCAGAGGTTATTTCCCTGACAGAGCACATCCGTGTTCTTACAGCGAAATACATAGATTTCCTCCGGGATGAAAGCGTATTGAGCACAATGTCTGTCTGATACGCTTGGTAAAACCATATTCCAAGAATCTATGATGCGTAGCTTTTAGACAGATGTACGGTTTTATAGATCTTTACTTACAATATATCTGTGCGCAGGCCGCGCCTTGCAGTACGGCATGCTTTTCAATGCGTTACCGCTCGTCATTCTCCGTCAGCTTTTGCTTTAATGCATCCGGCAGAAGGCTAATATAACACAAATACGAAAGCCACGTAAAATGTTCTTGCACGTCCATAAAAGACGCACAAGCTCAGACGGTCATTTACTTTCAGCTGTACGAGGGAAAAGAACAATGACGGCCGGAATCAACAAACGGGCTGAAGAAACAAATGATACAATTTTAATCTGCACACAAACTGCATTTAACAGCCTTACACATGCAAACAGAATGCTTTTTTTACAGAAACATTGTACAGAATTCCTTCAAATAAAATAAACTATTATATGAGCATGGAGCCATTCTGATAAACATCCGAGAAACGTCTGTTTTCTGGAGAACTTGGTTTTGAGAATTTCATAAGATGTCAACAAGGACTTGTGGAATTTCAACCCTGTATTACGTAATCCATTACAATTTTTCTTGTTACGCGGCACTTAGCAGTATGTGAAGGTTACTGTAATGCAAAAACAAGTGGGTTTTTTTTACGGTGTGAAAATTGAGTATGTGTTTAATTAACAATTTACTGTAATACAGCTAATGGGTTAGAAGCAGCAACAGACTCACTGTATTGTAAAAGTGGTATTGAATTGGCTACGCAGCTTGTTAGTACAGCCTGAACAGTTAATTCAAATCAATTATATGTAAAAATGTTCAACAAAGCATGTGAGACCGTTTCTAAGTGAGTCAACCCTTATTTTGCCCTACACTTTTTTGGGATTCCAACAGAAATTATTATAATTTCAGCAACAACTCCTCTGTACACATAATAACCCACATTGAATGAACGCACAGTATACAGTGTCTATAATATAAAATGTCAATAAAATTTGCCTCAAATGGAAAAATAAAAATACAAAGTTCATACCCTGACGTAAAACTCGCTTGGCTACAAGACGACACAAAGGCGGAAGAAACCAGAAATGTGTGTAAATAGAAATGATTTCGCTCTCGTGTCCGAGCAGGATTACAAAGAAAGTTTGCATTCACAAATAAACAAACAAACAAACAAAGTTACGGCAGCTTCGAAGTAACCAACGATTTGCGAAGATACAAAAACACTCCACAGAAGTATACACAACTGACATGGTTGATCAGTTACAATATGCAAAAAAAAAACAGAAAACTAAGCTTCATGTGTGAAACAGTGTGAGTATGACAGAGAGTTTGACAATAACGCATTAATTGCAGAACTGTCCTTCGGGTTCCATTACGCCAACGCTTGGCCGGTTTTCCTCCTCCCACTCCCTTCAGACTGACCTTTTGTGAGAGCTTGTCCGAGAGATAATTTGTCTGTGGTCCATTACGCCGTGCTCTGATTGTTTCCCTTGATTTCCATGGAGACCCTCTCCTTGCGTCCGGAATATTCGCCAATAAAGGAGCCGTCCTCGTTAAAGTGTGCGTCCTCATCGCCGTAGTCCACCATACTGTCTCCACTGTCGGCTTTCAAGTCTCCATTGAGGGAATGCTGGCTGCCTTTCAGTGGTTTCTCATCATTGTCGCTGTGTAAGACAGGGAAACACAGAGCGTCAGGGCTGAGTCACACGCTCGCCTCGGCCCGTGAGACGCTTTGGCCTATTCCAGTGTCAAATCTTTCTTAAGAAGTTTCTATTAGCAGGAGCTAGAGTCACATGTTCAGATTTCTACTCTGAACTCAGACAGCCTAAAGGTGTTTTATTCAATGACTTATTTATTTGATACCGAGTGCCTGTTTACCCCAAAAAATCTGTCCTTATTTACTTACTGTCATGTCATTTTAAGAACGATTTTCATGCTTCTTTCATACAAACGTAAGTCATCATGTAAAGATACTAAGAAAATGTCAACTGTTCTGTTCCACAATAAAAAATAACAGTATATTGGTTTAGAATGAAATGAGGGTAAGTAAATAAATACAGAAATATTCCAGTAACAGTCCAAGGTATCGTGCAAAGGTCTTTGGCACATTAACTGAATGCTTTACACCCAGAAACAGTGTTTTTAAGATTTTATTTCAATTTTTGCTCCAGCGTGTCAGTGAAAAATGCCAATTTAGATTTCCAAACATTTTTGGCCATTAACTGTAATAATCAAGTGAGATTTCACTATTTTTCACTACTAACAGATGGTAAGACCCACACAGAGATCCGTGATCTCACCATCATCATCAGTCAGTCTGGAATTATATAGAGACAGGAAGACCTGAGACAGCCTAAAGCCATGAGAACTGTGGCAAGTGTGGCATCTCCAAGACACATTTTGGTGTACCAATGTGCATAAGACTGTTGCACAACACCGTATGATTCTGTAGAGGACAATGAATTTGAACCCATTGCCATGCAAAAAATCTGGAATCCAGAAACATCCTAGCAACAAGTCACTCCCGTTTCAAACCCAGTGCATGTGTCTACAGAACCCGTAACCCAACAGAAGAACAACCAGCAGCTAATTTATGATTTTATCAACGCTTGTGTTCTACAACACTAAATGCCTCAAAGAGAGTGACTGTCAAATGTACCCTATTGATGCACCCTATTGAGTATACATGATCTCCACTAGAGCTGTCAGTGAGTGCACGTTCTCCACACATTTGACAAAATCTTTAGCCTGGCATCTCCATCCGAATTATTCACCACCACTTCTTAGCTGATCCTCTTGAATCGCTTAAATTTTCAAGTAATTCTCACTACAAATACTTTTCTCGAAGATTATTACGAGTCACTGAGAGATTAATAAAACAAGCAAAGATATCTCTGCCCTGGAGATAAGTGTCTTTTAATTAAACCAGATTGTTTTCCTCTTGTCCCTCGAAGATTACTGGGCGGTCTTTTGTTCCTTCCATCAAAACAAAGATGTTTTCATTTAAACAGCCGAGCAGTTGTTGGCAATGCGCTACACGTGTAGCACGAGCATCTAAGCTACTCAACAAAGCACCATGTGAAACAGGAACACATCAATGGCATTGATGTGTAAACAACAATGTTTCTGTTGTTATTGTTTATCACATACTGTAAGTGTGGTGGATACTTTAGCTCTCCGCGTGTCCAGAGCTCAGACTGGTTTGGTGCTTGCTTTCAAACCAGAAACAAAAACAGATGCACAAATTAAAACGAAATAACATCAGATGTTTCTGTTATTCTGCCGGTATTTGAGCCGTAAGGAATCATTTTGGATGTGACATACCTGTATTCACAAAATGTGTCGTCGTTTACGCCCTGGGATTCCAGGTCTGGGTGTAGATCCTCTTTTTCTTTCACTGAACAAACACAAGAGAACATTGTCAACTTTCAATGTTTCAGTTGTCAAATTTAAAATAATTTAGACAAATAAATTAAATAAATAGCCAATTAAACAAAACAGTAAACAAAGAATGCATTTTTTAGACCCACGTGACAGATAGCTTAGGTAGCGTTTATTATATAGCCTCTTACAAACCTTCTTCCACACAAATTCTGAGCAGGAATCTTAAAGGTGTTTTGTCATGACCAAAAGCTTTGTATGTTCACAGCAATTCATGTGATATTCACTACACAGGGCACCGTTTCCTATTTTAATAAAACGTTTACCGTATAACTATCAGCATCAACCACACAACATGCTTGATTAACAGTTCGATTTTGTTTTAACCAATAGAGCGACATACGATATTATTTAAACAAAAAACACAGCCACAGCGTCAGCATGTGAATGTTAACAGATGTAAATGAATACATTTGGCTCGTGCTGTTTCTACGCACTAATTACAAAAACTTTCACAGTTCTAAAGGTAGCGACGTTTTGCAAAATAAAAAATACAACAATGTTATTTGCAAGATCCCCGAATCAAACTTAATTTACAGACCCCAAAGAAAAGTGCAAAACGTTCTAAATATAAACGCATTAACGACTCTCGTGCTACTGTGATGATCGAGGTGTGAATTTGATATTCGAATGTTTTTTTCATTCTTGCCTTTTCATGCAAATTACCGCATAAAACCTTCTTTTGTCTACTTCTCGTCAAAAAACAAAAACAAGTTGAGACATTAGTTGCATGATCTAATGGCTTAATTGCAACACTCAGTCGATGTTCACGAACGGAACTTTTATAGATTTGGGGAACGTTGGGATCTGTGATGTGTTCGAGAGAGTACCCGAGTATTTTCCTCCTTTATTGCGGTTCACGAAGCACGCCACCAGAACCGTCAGGGTCAGCAGAGCAATGGCACACATCAGCCCGATGAACCAGCCCTGGTTTGAGATTCCTCCATGAATACTGGCCAGACCTGCGAGACACAAAACATTCTCTTAAAAAACCTCGTTTGACGGTCCCCGAGGATGCTTTATTAAATGTTGACGTCCACCGAGAACACGTGACACTAAATGAGACACATCAGGGCAACTCCAGAATGGAAATGTGCGGATATTAATATTAAACTGCCAGACGGCTTGTCTAATTAATCAAACGCGACGGGTGATAAAGCATAATTCTATATATCGAGTCCTCAGAACACATGCTCTTGGATGGACATGGAACACAGCACGCATGATAATTGTATTATGGGATGTCGCTTGTACTCTTGATGAGATGGGGGAGGGCTAATTTTTTCATCGTTGTTATCTTGGAGACTTTCTTCTCCTCACCTTTGGCCCTGGTCCTGATAACGTCTTCAAAAATACTAGAATTATCAATCCAGCTTTTAGTCATTAGACGCACTGTGTATTCAGTCCCGGGTTCGAGCCCTTCAATGAGGTGGAAAGTCTGAGTGGAGTTTAGCACATCAGATATCTTCCAGTTACCTTCACCTACAGGACGTACATAGTGGGTGTTGTTAGTATGCTACACTACAAGATCCCAAGCGCCTATATATGGAATACATTATATATAGGGGCCAAACAGTAAACGAATATATAAACTCCTAATATTTAGTAGTAAACGTGAACATATACTTATAAATCAACATATATCCTTATAGATCTATAACAATACTCTAAAACCCAAAGTCTATGTTTGGAATAGAGCACTAGTGTACCACAGTATAGATTGTAAACTGTGTACTATGCAAATCTTCAAAAAAATGCAATGAAAAGCATTTAAAACAGTAGTGTATTTTAAATTGATGTGTTCACTTCAGTAAGGAAAAAATATGATTGTATATTTTGCATAATATATAACATATACTGCAGAACCAGTACTATGCATAGTATGCTAGTATGCTAGTATTCCGAACATGGCATAAAAGCTAAGCTAAAGGTCACAAATCTCTGGAGAACAATTTAAATGTGATATATCTTATTTTAACTTAAGCAAACGGAATAAATGGCACTACACAGAATTGTCAACAAGACGAGAGAATAAGAGGGGCTTACGCTTGTTCATAAACGCAACATATAACTCAGAATCCATGCGCTCTGTGCGTGGAATCCAACTGATATTTGCGAAGTTGTGACTAACTGATGTGCTAATGTTCAACACAGCTGAGAGAGAGAGAGAGAGAGGAGAGAAATGACAGAAGAGGGTTAGTTAATGACACAACGAAATGTTAGACTGGGTTAGCTATGGTGGAGAGACTGCCTTCCTTATTGTCCTCATTAGTTACAAATCGATGAATACTTGCATAGCTTCACATTTTTCAAAGACGTCACCTAGCTTCAATTTAATACACGCATTGTTCGGTCTGGTGGGTGGCCCCGCCCTCAGGAACATCTTATTGGTCGAAATCCTTCAACGCATAACTGAAAGACATTGTGTTCTGCCCGCATATGATTCGTATCTGTTGTTTACAGAAGGAAATCTGCATGATGTCACGTAACAGACAAATTCTGGATCTTCACACAGTGTAATGCCGAGAGTTTAATTCTCACTTTCAGTCTGAATCAAGCCGTCTGTAATTAATGACTCATTAACAACCTGAGATAACGGTGTGCTCGATACAGCAGACGGAATATGTACGACAGGAATAACAGGAGCTGTTTTGGCTCAAGTGAACACTATATGAGGACGCCTCAGCGGCTCGCCAAGTTTTTACTCAAGAAACCGAAAGTATTCGGCCTAGACAATTGCTACCTCCACCACATCATTCCAGCAGTGGTGTATCAATCACAGATAACTCGTGTTTTCATCACCTTCAGGTGTAGCAATTAGGCGGACTGTTGTGTGCTGTCAAAGCTGATTACCACACATCTCAATCACCAACACCTCCCCCTCCGGGCACAACATGCAAATGGAACACGTTTATTCTTAGAATCCTCTTTTCAGGAATACATCTGCACCGAAGGACAACTGCAGCTAGCCTGCCCATCGCCGCATCTCAACGCGACACGTTTCCATCCACCCTGTTATTGTGGAAATTGCGTTGATCATCAGTGTGGTGCGAGACACCGTCAGCGAGGTAGCTGAAAATTTGGTGCCAAGGCGGAGGGAATATTTGCACCAGCGGTCCTGCAGGACCCGTCTCGAAAGTCAGAGTCACGTTTGTGGGGAAACTTCAACTGATCTTCGCCCTTATCCACTTAGCAGCCAAAGATCAACAAGTCACAGTACTATGTAACAAAAAACTGGCTCTTAGTCCCTCAATAAGCGTCAACAATTCAGGCCTTGACACAAATACAGCTCACTGTTGGGCAGAAATGGGTTTAACCTGTAACAATGTGCTTGTGAACTCATCTGCATTTTTAAGTAAAGGGAACATTCGTTATTTGTTAAAGTGCAATAAAAATGCCTCTGAGTTCTGGTTTGTTTTTCGTGGACACTTGCTTTTGTGTTTTAATACCTATGGAAGAAAGAGTTGCGTTAGCCACGGGGGAAACAGTGGTTTTTCTTGAAGGTAATCGAGGGCCAGATTTTCCTGGAAAGAAAGAGGAAATTTTGAACACTTCTGCTAGTTTTCAAGCAGTGACGTGACTGAGAACAGACTAAGCATTGCTAGCGCTAAAAATGACGTACAGACACTACTGAACACTAAGTGAAATACAAATATGTTAGTCACTAGAGCACAAAAATTACTGGATTGCACTGAAACATTAAACAGAACAAATTAATTGTTCTATGCTTACAGAAAACAATGCAGATAAATGATCGCTAGTGAGATTTATCTACTTTAGCATCTACCAATGCTGTTAACTAGGTTAGTACTAGGCACCTACCAATGCAAGGTCTATGCTGCTAGCTAGGTTAATATCGCTAGCTTAGCATTTTAGAACACTGCGCTATATGACTGACTCCACAACAAACCACAAAAATAAACATTACACTGCCTTATGAAAACACATGCGTTCAGATAAGTAAGAAACAGTACCACAGTACGAAAACTACAGTTTTGCACTCTACGATACTACTGTGCTAGCTAGTTCTAGAGCTAAAGAGAACAGAAGACTTCATACTGATGTTGAAAGAGGCCACATCTGTTGAAGCTGGTAAAACAAAAGCAATAAAGCGGTGAAACAGACATATCACAAGGACAACAAGAATTGAAATCAAGATGGCTTTAGTACAGACACGTTTCGAGTGACAGCAGTGCCTGTTGCCAAAGCGTCACACACAGCAAGAGCGCAATGGCAAGCATGAAAGCTCATAAACATTTAAAAATATGAGGTCATATTTTTAAACGCAAAGTTACAATGTCATACTTGATATATGATGATATGAGAGCAGTGTTTTGACATGCGCAGTAGCTGAAGCCATAATTTTATGCATTTTGCTGTATTAAAGGTTCATTTAAGCATATTCTGCCCGTTCGTACAAGGATTTGGTGGTACAGCAATGCTTTAACCTGGCAAAACCATAGCATGTTCATATATACCACTGTACTACATTCAGAACTATAGAAATGATTTGGTATTTCAATAAGCAACCATGGCTTTTAATCTTTTAAAGTGCTTTCAACGTTAAGACGTCAGCTAAAAATCAAAGGGCCGACGTTAAAGAAATACAACTTAGACAATTCGCATTAAACGGTATCATACTGTTATTCTCCTGTATATTCCCCAGCTTTACTTCAGACTTTTTTACAGCACAAGCAGTTTTAAAAGAAATTTCTCTTGAACGTTTCTCTTGAAGTACACCGGTCATGATATCTCCGTTCATATCAGAACTGTCATTTATTTCCCTGACTGTTTTCTTTTGGCTCTATAGAATACGCCTCAGGATTTTAGTCTTTATCAAACGTCTTCTGAAATCCACTTTCCTGCGTGAATCCTCAGTCAGACGGAAATAAGCAGCAATTTATCAACAATCTGCTAACTGCCGATGATAAGTAAGACTCTGTGAACCATTCATCAAGATAAATATGCTGTAAATTCACACTTGTGTTGTTCTCCTTTGATAATTCCTTTGATGTTGATTAGATTGTTACATCTGTAACAATAACAATCGTTCATTTCTATCCCCATAGACAACATATTATTTTTGCTTCCTTTTCAAGGCAAGATTTCACCCCCCAAATCAATAAGCGCCTGGTCTTCCGAGACAGTGACAAATCCGCTCGTACTGTTATATCGTTGTAAAAAAATGTTAAGATGGGCATGTGTTGCTCAAAACAACAGCAATTTGGTCATCCACGTCCAAGCGCCAGATTCCCCATGAAAATTAACCACTGCAGTAAAAATGTAGTAACCATGTTTTTGGCACAGTGATTCCCATTTATATAACCAGTTTTACTACAAATACCATGGTAAAACCATGGTTGCTGTAGCAAAGCCATGGCTAGTTTGTGGTAACATGGTTTAACTAGTTTGGTTTACTATGGTTAATTTTTTTATGGGGCCTTTGGACTGCCACAAGCCGACTCCCCAGACATGATCCCACCCCTGAGCTGCAGACTGCCATACTCACTCGCTTCAGGGACCGTGGTGCACTCTTCGCTGGCTGCCGGACCGCAACCCAGCCGAGTGCAACATCGCAGGTAGAACTTGTATCTGCTCAGAGGTTCCAAGTCCTGGAGCTGCAACTTATTGATGTCAGCTGAGATGTTCAGGGTCACCAAAGAACCTACTTCCTCCGTGTCGTTTACTAAACAGGAAAAGGAAACAGAGCTCGCCATCAGTCACAGGTTCCAGACGTGACATATTAATGGCATACAACAGTTTGTGCTATACTGTAAATATGGTCATGCATTAATCGTTAATAATGCATGCATGGAAATCAACCAATCAGCCTCCAGAAATGGAATTGTGCATGTGTAAGCCTAAATAATTCACAGAATTCAACATAATAAGGCGATCATGAAGACTATGCTGTTCTATGCTGTATAGCACATGTGTTGTGCTCAGTGATGTGTTTATTATGTGTTATGGTTGCTCTCAGCTGAACTCGTATCAGGAAGGTCACAGAATGGAAATGTCAGATGCGATTCATCACCCAGAAGGTCAAATTTAAATTCTCACAGGCACTCACAGACACTGACAGTTCACACTGAGCATTTCACGATATTTGTGAAATATTCAATACCAATTTAAACCCCAAAGCATATTTTTAACTAATATGCTATTCCACACACTTCATAGGTAAATATTATCAAATAAACAAGTTGAATCTGTAGCACAGTGGGCTGTCCGGACACAAAACAGCTGTTGGCTCAAGGGGACCCGGGTTCGAGTCATACCTCTCGCTCACCCATAATTTCCTGTGTACACTTTGGTTTACTAAACAATTAAAAAGAAATAGCCAAAAACAAATCATCAAAAAAACATGTATTTATGTAAATATTAACCAATCACACGTAGCATTTCTCAATTATGTGACGATGGCTTTAAATTTTCAAGTAATTATCATTGAACAGTCAGTAATAAAGAACAAAGAAATTAATTAGGAGCGCTGAGTGGTTTTCATTTTATTTTGTCAGTATTGTTGTTTGATCAACATTAATAAACATACCGTAATAAACAGCAGCAGATCTATTAGTCTGGATTTACATTACAGGGTCTAACGCACAGATCTGATATTTGAACACAGATCTGATTTTCTTATCCTGCCTGTTTACACTCACT
>JAZGTI010008117.1:0-20596 GCA_036877585.1 Botia kubotai | reverse complement strand
TGAACAGGTCAGTACCGAGGTTCTCTTAACAGCATGTGAACAGGTCAGTACCGAGGTTCTCTTAACAGCATGTGAACAGGTCAGTACCGAGGTTCCCTTAACAGCATGTGAACAGGTCAGTACCGAGGTTCTCTTAACAGCATGTGAACAGGTCAGTACCGAGGTTCTCTTAACAGCATGGACAGCTCTTAACAGGACTTCATACCTTTAGATTTTTGTGGCAGGTTAGTTTATTTTGACCCATCTGTATTTTAAAATCATGTCGTGTTGTTTCACCTCTGTGGCTAAATTTGAAGGGGGGCTTCAGTAATCAGGTTTGTTGTGTGACTATGGAAACAAATGCCTTGGTGACTAAACATCTCGTGTGTATAGGGTTTAATTCTGCAACAATGTGCTAAGCTGAAGGCATGACCTCTGGATCTGTTGCTCCATCTTTTACATAAACACAAATGTGAGAACTTTTGTGTGTGTGTTACTCGCAAAGACTGAAACATGGGAATCCCATCAGAGTTTATAGTGTGCTGTGACTCTTAAAGTGCCCCCCTCTGTCTTGTAGTGCTGTGTGTTGTGTTTTATAGGAGGGATTTGATGATACGTGTCATTGGTTTTTAAAACAATGTAAATAGGTTTGGAAGTGGATCACATGAGACGCAGCTGATGTGGTTCTGATGTATTTCTGCCGTTGGGCTCCTGCGCTTATTCTCTATGACAATGGGTTGCTATGGTAAAATTGCAAATGGTTTATTTGCATGTGTCTATTTGGTTGTCACTCTCTCTCTCTCTCTGTGTGTGTGTGTGTTAGGCTGTTGTGCCTACCTGTATGTCAGCTCTCTGATACTCTGGGTGTAATCTCAGCACTTATGGCGTATCTCAAACAGAACACTTCAGGTGATTTGTCATTGTCTGATCATGTGAATGAGAGTGTTAATCTGTATCAGATCGTTTTCATGTCTTCATGGAGTTTCCATCATCTGCTACCGTTCCGCAGAAACGTAAATAAGATGACAAGTCAGTCAAGAGCATTCTTACTGTACAGTAACATTTACTGTACAGAAATATGTAAATCATTGCAGATAAAGTCATTGCAGATATTTTCACACATAAGCGGTCATCTGTGTCCTCAGAAATCAAAGACAGTAAATCACAGTGTTTGGACGTGCCTGTGTTGTTGCAGTGTATGCAGAGTTAACTCGCAGCTGGGATTTGAAAGGAACGCTGGGATTGTGCGGAAAGAACTGCAGCAGTGAACGTCATGAGGAATTTTGAATGACCTACTTCTTCTCTCGGTGATGGAGCGTCTTGTTCTCCTGACCCAAATGATGCAACTTATTTACATCTCTAACTATCACACACTGTAATACGACTGGAACCGTCATGTGTATGTTTCGCAAACGTTTTGTTTTATGAGCGTTTTGGCTTCATACATTTGAAATACTAACAAGGCAGTTTTTCTACATTTCTCTAATCCGGCCTTCATCTGATTATATGAATGACAGTCATGTAAACTTGTTGTTTTCCACCTCACAGCTAGAGGCAGATTCTGTCTGGACAGCAGGGGTAGTGTTGTTCTTATGAATGAATGACTTCATACCTGTGTGTGTGTGGGGGGGGGGGCAGGTTTGAATATGTGGTTTACAAGGACACTTGTATAATGACGTGTATAACTATGTAAACATGGTTTACAGGGAAACTTCCTGTGTCCTCATAAATCAGATCACTTACAAACATACTAAATGGTGATTGTTTTTTTTTTGTTAATTAAAAAATGCCAAACTGGCCTCTCTTCAGTGTCATCAGAAGTGTCAAACATACAGCTGCAGTGAACAGACACGTCTCACTGTTTGCGGCCTCTGTTTAGTGTGTGTTATTCTGCAGTTGGTGAATGTAAAGCACAGGCAGCTGTATCGTGCCACAATGCAAGACTTTGTTTAAAAGTGCTGATTGTGCTTTTAAGAGGTCAGTCTGAGAACCCCCCACATACACACATTTTTCTGTGTCGGCTCTCTTCAGACAGTTGCTATGCAAGAGAAGAAATTCCAACCAGTGGCCCTAAACAGGCTCTTGTACACAGACTGGCCCTTTATTTTTGGTGCAGTTGCATTTGTATAACCTTAGCAGCAGTTTCTAAATGTTTTCTGTCTCTCCCTGCAGGAAGTAAAATTTTCTTTTAGACAGAAGAATAATGACCAGTCTTCTGTAAATGAGGAGAGGGGTTCAGAGTAGCTCAGACATTTCCTTAAGTAGCTTTCTGTGCTTAGATCTGCAGACCTGAGACTCAAATTCCAGGAATAGTTTCCAGCTGTGACATTCTGCACCAAACAAACACACACAACCTCTGGAAACATCCTCAGTTTCCAGCCCAGCACTGTTCACAACCCATAACATCCACAGGTTCCAGCCCAGCACTGTTCACAACCCATAACATCGTCAGGTTACAGTGGAACTTACTGTCAGAGTTTGGTCTGTCTGAGGGCATGAAGCAGATTTTGGGTCCAGGGTTTTCTGCTGTGGTAAAATATTACTAGTCTGCAAGAAAAAATCAATGCCCCACATCAAAGGAACAAAACTTCGACTGGCTTTTTATTAATGTAATTATGAAGGTGTTGTTCATACTCAGCATATTTTTGTGGCTGCTGCAGTTTATTTTCTCATGGTCAGACCAAACCTGTGTTTCACCACAGCCTGTTTGGCTCATGACAGAAATAGAGCGGCTCATTCGCACAGGTTAAAAACTCATCTGGTCTTTCCTTCATCTCAGCCAGTGAGGTTCTGCTCTGTAGTGGGTCTGAAGGATCACATGTGGCCTGTGATGAACTTCCTGTCTCTGAGAAGCCAAGCTCATCCTCCAGACTGAACAATAGAGATGACTGACTGTGAGCCTGGGACGTGCATGTACTGACAGAAGCAGCTGTTTCCCACTGCTGTCTGTCCAGCTGAATGCATCGTTACTCCACGCTGATGTTTGCAACGCTAAACAGGATTAGCAGGTGTAAATATAACTGGCTCAGAGGAAGCAAGTGTACACTTCAGCACAGACAAAACTCAACACAAAGCATCTGCCAAGCCAAAATGAGAACAGCCAGCTTGATTCTGTAATGTCGAGAGCAGACGTGATGTTTTGTGATCGTGAGTGAAGAGGAGCTGAACGGGTCGAGTGTAAGAGTTGGAACATCAACTAAACCTTAAGCGATGAAGGTGCTTTGTGACAAAACCCAGAAACTGAGAGAGCATTTATATGGGTGTTTTGTTTACTATGTTACTAATAGTTTAGCAATTTTTTAAAATATTTTGAATGCAAGAAGAAGACTCCTCAGTCTGTATGCATCTTACTACAGACTGAGTCTCATGAGAGACTGGCCATTAGATGCTCTTTGCTTTACCAATTCAGTCTCTCTCTCTCTCTCTGCTGAATGCATTAAGTCTTGGGCCCGTGTAAGGAAGTGTTTGCTGAAGTGATGATGCAGTGATGATCTTAAAAAGAAAGTATGAGTCTGACCAGCGTCGCATCGGATGCAACGTACCCCAGTCGGAAACTGCACATTCTTCTGCTGGTCCTGTGGTATGCCAGTACATTCCACACTGCTGAGCTGGAGAGAGAGCCAGAGGGATGGGTGGGGCGTGTTCTCTCTCTCTCTCTCTCTCTCTCTCTCTCTGTGTTGCCACTTTTTCCAAATATGCCTTTTTCATTTTCCCACTTTCCTCCTGAAAATTCCTCCTGATTCAGTTCTTTCTGTATCCACAGAACAGTTCCAGCTGACAGACTTGTTTCTTTCTGGTTTTCCTTCTAAACGATCTGAACGTGCTGCACAGCAGACTGTCTGGTGTGTATTGACGTTAAATCTGAATCTGTTTTTGTGCTGATCTGAGATCGTGTTTGTTCTCTGACATGTTGACTCACCATCTATTTAAAAAGAAAGTTCTCAATCTGAATCATCTGTTTGTGCTAATAAAACACATGTTGGGTTTCCACAGAGACAGACACAACATAAACTTTATGTACCACTAAAAACAATGTCAGGATTGTGTTCCTTTGAAGTACCAAATATATGTGTGTAAAGTAGCCCAACATTTCCATCTGATAGCATCACTACACCACGGTACTGTCATGGTACTTTCTGGAAGGGTCAAAGGTAAAAATGGGGTCTCCAGCATACAATTGACCTTCTGTGTGTGTCTCATATAAACAGGGTGTTATCAGCAGTCCACTGGCTGACCTATTTTTAGAACAGGAGTCTGACAGACACATCTCTGCCGTGCAGACGTTTGTGTGTTCTGAGTGTTGTTGGTGTGTGATGAAAAATATCTTTTTTTGGAAATTATCTTGTTATGTTTTAGAGATACTGAGACACTTCAAACTTTCATTGAATATCTCTGATCGCTTTATATTTATCTGTGCTGACCATCAAATTCCTCTGTTTTATGCTTGCAGTTTTAATAAGCCAGTGGCAGAGTGAGCCAACAGAGCAGGTCATCTCTCTGGTTCTGACCCATCTGCCCCTCCTCAAACCAGGAAATGCTGAGGCCAAGGTGGAATACATGAGTCTGTTTCCCAAGATTCTGGGTCACACTATTGAACATGGCCGATACCTGGACGAAAGCAGACAGCTTCTGTCCTACGCCCTCATCCACCCTGCGACCTCTCTGGAGGACCGGGCAAACCTCGCCGTCTGGCTCAACCACCTGGAGGAGTGGGCAGCCGCCCGAGGAGCTGGAGACTCTTTGGGACGAGTGGCTTCGTCTCACCCCGGGCAACCTCCACACCTGTACACCCATCACCAGCATCGCTACAACTCGGACGACCATCTGAATGGCTGGCAGAACTCACGGGACTCTGGGTTTGGGAGCTGGCCGACACAGAAGGGTTGTGAAGATGGGCAACTCTTACTGTACCCATCATCCTCTGTGCCTTCCACTATCAACGCTGTAGGTACAGGCAGTGCGACCAACACAAGTGAGTGCAGTTTTTCTCCTGTGGCTTAACACAGTTACTCAGTCTGTCTGTAACCACAAGTGTCTGGTTTAAGCCGACAGCTGTTTTGCCAACTTTCAGTGAGAACAGTTGTCAAGAAGTTTGACTTATACGGAATCTAAATGTCACATTTTGATCCATTCATCTATTCAAACATATGAGAAACATTTCACATCAAAACAAGTTTAAACAAAAACAAACCTAAAAAAGAGAGAGAGAGCTGCCTGCTTGTGTCGTGCAGAATGTGGAGTTAATGTTTTTTACTTCATTTTAAGTACTTTAGTTTATACGTTATATCATATGAAGTCCAGTGTGACTGTTCCTCTAAAAAGCTGATTGGTCAGCCCTAACTCTTACAGCCCCAACTACTGTATATAGACAAGAAATAGGGAGAGAATAGAGCCATTAATAAGAGTCATAGCTTGTGATTTTCAAGTTGTTTTCCTCTCAGTGCTGGCGGGCGGACCGCACAGTCCTCTGAAGCGATCCGTGTCTCTGACTCCTCCCATGAGCGGCAGATCTAATCAGCCTCTGGGCCACAGCTGGCTCTCTCAGGAGGACCTGCGTCCCCGAGGCCACGCCCCTGACCACGCCCCTCTCTCTCCTCAGAGCAGCGTGGCGTCGTCGAGCAGCGGGGGCAGTGAACACCTGGAGGAGCACGCCGCCATGCGCAGTGCATTCCACGAGGAGGGAAGCGGAATGAGAGGCGAGTCACTGGTTAATTTTACACTAGTATTTTTAGTCAGGTTGACAGCTGTGCATTACAGCTGCATGATATTCAAGAAAAATGCAACAACGTGCTGTATAATGTGATGTCTGATATGATACTGCTTTACATTTGTAACTCATAGTTTAACATGACATGATATTTCTAGTAAAACAATGGTCATACAAATGACAATCTGTGTGAAAACATGGTCACAACAGATGTTTATTATCCTGCAGTATGTGATGTTTTACTGCAGTGATGTGTGTGTGTGCCCTCAGATGTTCCAGGCTGGCTGAAGAGTCTTCGTCTACACAAATACGCTGGACTGTTTTTCTCCATGACCTATGATGAGATGATGTCCCTCACAGAGCAACAGTTAGAAGCTCAGGTCAGTAGTTTAACCAGTTAACACGTTCTTGAGTCATGGGATAACATGATATAATAACTGTGTATAACATACAGAACAGGCGCAGTTTATCAGTGTACAGGAGAATGTTGTGGAAATTTAGGGTGGAAATCTATGACAAAGACAAGGAAAAAAGATTATTTATTGGCCACCAGGGTCCGCATGTGATATCATTTGTGTACAATCATACAAAAGAATCAAAAATTGAACTGTTTCCACAAGTGGTTTCACAGCTGCATTCTGCGCTGAAAGATGTGCCTGTTTACCAGCACCAGACACAGCAATCACAGATCTGATTGTTTTCATTCTGTGTCAGTGTCTTAAATCATGTGTTCCTCTCGTATACTGCAGAAAGTCACCAAAGGAGCGCGGCACAAAATCCTTATCAGTATTCAGAAGCTGAAGGACCGACAGAACATTCTGCGCTGTCTGGAGAAGGTCAGAAGATCTCTTCTTCCATCTCAACAGAGTTAAAGCATCTTTATATTAACATTCATTTGACTGTTAAATGTGGTTATTCAAACCAACTTAATGCATTTTTATGTGTAGAAATTTAGGGTTCAACCCTTTGGTGAACATTCTTGACCCTCTTACCAATCTGGCCACAGCAGCAACTTCTGCACCTAGATTGTTTCATGAATGAAACAACAGAGACAATAGGGAGGCAGATGATGTCTGATTTCAGATCAACCTTATCATCCAGCGTTTAATCTGGATTAGTAGCAGCAGAAATAAGACACCTGCTCTTGATAGCTGAACTGCATCAGGCCGGCTGGAGTCGCACTGCGTGACAGAGAAACAAACATGCATGTATTTTTGGTAGACCTTTATTTTGTCCTTATGTCATTACAGTCTGAAATATCCTGACACCTGACAGCTGCTCATTAAATTTATATTAGCTTTTAAAACAATGCTACATTGCAACCCTAAGTATAATAACTGCCTTTTCACACTTGTCATCTCTATCTCTCTTTCTGTCTCTCTGTCTCACTCTGTCTCTCACTCTGTCTGTATGTCTCTCTCTCACTCTGTCGCTCTCACTCTGTCTGTCTGTTAGTCTCTCTCTCTCTCACTCTGTCTCTCACTCAGTCTCTCTCTCACTCTGTCTGTCTGTCTGTCTGTCTCTTTCTCTCACTCTGTCTCTTTCTCTCTCCATGTTTTAGGATATATTAGAGGGAGGGAATGTTCGCTGTCCTCTGCAGGAGCTTCATCACATCATTCAGACCCCCATTAAGGCCTGCAGCACACAGAAGTCGTCACGGCGCCACCTGCTGAGTGCAGAAGGGAAGAGCAGTGTGGCCGGTTCTTCTCTGACTGGAGGAGAGACTGAGGGCAGCTCAGCAGTCACAGCTGAAGGAGACGTACCAGCTCAGTTCACTCGTGTCATGGGCAAAGGTTCGCACAGTTATGCTTGTAATCTGAGAACCGTTTTAGGTTCCTCTGCTACACCTCATGATAACACAGAGAATGGGCTGGGGTGAAGTGTGTAGTGGTGCAGTGGGGTGATTCTGAGGGTGTCTCTATTGTGTACAGAGAGAAGTTTTAACAAGCTCTTCTTGTGTTAGTAAAAACTGTATTATGTTTATGTGAGGGCTGCTGTGACCCACAATGACAGTAATGATTGTAGGAATGTATGTACGAGTTGAGAAGTTGCATGTTTTGAATATACACTATATGTCACCATTTAACCTTTTATGTCTGATCTGTCAGTTTGCACACAGCTCCTCGTATCAGGATCTGATGAGGAGAGCATCAGTTCTTATCTACAGCTTATTGATAAATGTCTGATTCATGAGGTGAGTGTTTATTAAAACTGAAACTGACACCAGTACAGATGCACAGACAGACACGTACATTTACACACCCTGTGAAATACTTTGACAGACACAATTTTGTGTGGTGATGTTTTTTTACTGACAAAGAAAGCTGCATTGAATGTTTGTTTTTTTAAATTAAACTAATAGCCGGTGTGCTATGAGAACTTCATTGTGTAGTTGCTGAGCTGATAACTCTCATCAGACCTGGAGTGATCAGACGTGTCTCTCCCAACCCTCAGGCCTTCACACAGACGCAGAAGAAGAGACTGTTGTCATGGAAACAGCAGGTGCAGGTGCAGTTTCGGTCAGTCTCACGGAAAACCCTCCTGGACCTGACAGGACTCAGACGAGGGTAAAGAAGTCATTAATACGCGCCTCTCTGAAGTGCTTGATTCTGATTGGTCGATCATGCCATTCTGATGACAGATTTGTGTATATTTGACTATTTTTCTGTATAGCTGTGCTAGAGTACACAGTCTCTAACAGTCTCTCCACTGTCACATATATTTTAAAACTCTGTTAGCCATGTTCAATAATGTATTTACATGTATTACACTGTATGTATTCACCAGCGTATTGCTTCATGCTGCAACATTTAAATGTTTTGATGAGTAAATTTTACTTTCCATGACAGTTTTGTCGTCCTGGGAAACCATTTTGGATGTAACTCTTGTAAGATTGAGTCACACTTGCTGGAGACAGTCTGCATTCTGCACTAACAATTGTGTTGAAGTTCACCCTGACACATACAGTGACTGACTGAAACACAGGGGCCACAGTTTTCCACCTGTATTGTTATTTCTCCGACTATAAGACTGTAATGTGATCAGATAGCACAGCGCACACAGAAGAGCTTAAAACTGTGAGTCTGAGACCGGAGAAGAATCTGCTGTTTTATGTCACAGTGGAAGGCAGTGCAGTACTGTACATGTAACAGTTGTGTTTATTTCACTTAAGTGGTATTGACGCTGTTTTTGCCTGTAATTCATTCCAGTAGCCATTACGGCCAGTCCAACTCTCTCCCGACCACAAGCTGTGTGGGGAGCGTTCCCATCCGGAGAAACCTGCGTCAGTATCAGATGAGAAGTTTGCCTGGAGCAAGACTCAGTGTTTTGGGAAGTACCGGGCTGTTCGGCCCGACCCCCCGGAGTGGCAGCAGCACACCCACTGGCCTGAAGCAGGGAAGACAGGTTTGTCTTGTCACAGACGTGCCTTACTGCCCTCACAGCCTTCAGGGTCAAACCTAATGTGAAAATGAGTCTGTTAGTTTGAAAATGAATCACCACTGGAACAACTGAAGACACAGTTGTGGAACAGCAGGAGATAACCTGATGTCCTGGGCATGCCGGTTCACATGTTTTCCTGGGCAGTTGTACAATTGTAGGAAGTTCCAGCCGATTCGGTAGACGGTGGACTTGGTGCGTGAAATGGCAACGAGTCATATTTTGGGAAAAGTGTAACTGGAGGGGTGAAGAGAGAGGGAAGAATAGAAGGGAAAGAGAAGGAGCGTTAGAAAGAGAGAGATGGAGGGAGGCAGTGAGAACAGCGCACAGGCGTTTCCTGTTTTCCCTGCGGCTCTGTACGGAAGGGCCTGGATAGAAGGACAGCGGTCAGATGAAGGCAGGGTTACAGGTTAAAGATGTTCTGTGTGTTTGAAAGCATTTGTTCATGCTAGGAAAAGTCACAGCAGTTTCCACTGCTTCATACTGAATGAAGGAGAAACAAACACGTTTTAGAAACAGTAGCCTAGTTTTAAAGTTAGAGCAGAATGAAGGTTTAATTGTAGTATCAGGAAATACATGAAATGAGGTTCGGAGCACAGTGCAGGTGACACAAGTTTGAACCTATGACTTCTGTTGATGCAAGCAGAAATTATTGTTTTGGCTGACGTGTGTGTATGTGTGTTTTGTTAGGGTCTGTGGTTTGCTAACCCAGGAGGCAGTAACAGTATGCCCAGTCAAACTCACAGCTCTGTTCAGAGGACTCGATCGTTACCCATCAGTCCGCACACTCTTGCCATGCTGCAGCAGACCGGTAGGAGACAGCTGTTTCAAACGTTTCCCTCTTAAATGATTCACACAAGATATTGTGATATTCACACCTGATGCAGGAGATGTTTGTAACATGTTTAAACTGTTTGACAAGCTGTTTGTTAAGCTATTGTGATCTGGTTTATGTTTTTCAACTGCTGGATGACGAAAACAAAGCCATTCCATGCTTTGAAAAAACAAGTGTGACATAAGACTGTCCATATAAAATTATATATATGATTTTAAAAAATAAAGCCACAAAATACATTTATATTTTTAGGTACTTTAATTTGAAACAGTGAACATTTTAAAACATGCTCAAATATTTGTTGGTGGTCAGAAGTTTTTAAACAAAGCTTTTTTCTCTCTCTCTCTCTCTCTCTCACTCACTCAGCTCTGTCGGTTCTAGTGACACACATTCATAGCTCACTAGTTTCTCTCAGACTCACTTCCTGTCACTCCTGTCAATGTACAAAAGTCCTGCAGTCGAGCATGTGCTGGATTAGACGCTACAATGAGTTTCTTTATGCTGTGTGGCTGGTGCTCTTCTGTCTGTATCTCGTCTGTATCTCACTGCCACGCGTCTGAATGTGTTGATTCTAGTGTCTCAGTTGTAGCATGAAAAGAGCTGATGGAGACTTGAGCAGCCGAACATCATTTGCTGCTTAAAAACAGCAGGTTGTCTGTTGCGTCCAGGCAGCAGTTTACTCATTCAGCTCTTCTCGGCCATAAGAGATTTTCAACAGCCGGTTTACTGTTGACTCAGCTAAAGACAAGAGCAGTTAAAGACGCCCATCCCAACCAGCTCTGCCTCACTCAGACTGAGAATTATATCATATACTGGGGATTATATATATATATGTTTTATATTCTTGTTAAAGTGGACACAGTTTGTGTTTATTCACAGATTTACAGCTGCCTGTGATGGAGCCCGACATCAACAACCGTCTGGAGTCTCTATGTCTCAGTATGACTGAACATGCTCTCGGAGGTACGTGTCATTTCCTGCTCCGTTACCACCTCCCAGTTCAGTGTGATTACCAGCTACATTCAACCCACTGTGTCCCATTGCAGGGAAGCACAATAATAATGAATATGAATGCTTATCTTTTGTTCTGAGGAATAATAACACTATTAGAATTACGTAATGTTTATGTATCAGTGCGTGAGGGGTTAAAATCTTGTTTCATGTGAACAGAATTACAGCAGTATTCTGACAGACCACAGGAAAACATTTCTGTTACGACAAACCTTCTCTCTGACACTCTCTCTGTCTTTACTGTGTCACAACGCTGAATTAATGTTCTGTAATGTTTCTTTAGAAACACATCAGCCACATAAAATATTGTGACTCAGTTCCAGACACAGCAGACTGTATCTACAGAATCAAAGCAGCGGGTGTTTCAATGTGACAACGTTTTTTGAAGAAGAGCGTTCTGTACTGTTTGCTCGGGACAAGCATAACTTTGTGTGAACAGGGAATCAGATAGACAGACAAGCTGAATCACAGAGACAGACAATTTCATGATTTTTATGACAGATTTTTGGCAGAACTATTTCTTTAATAAAATATTTCTGTGTGTCCATCTCTGTTAAACTGTACTTGTGAAGGGTAAATAAGTTGTTAGTAGGGCTTTGACTCTTTAGGAAAACATCTGAGGATAGTTAAGAGTTTATTCTTCATTTTCCTGGTCATTTAAACATTGTTTAACACAAACTCAGCATTGTTTCACAGTTTGGTTTGTGTAGTTGTTGTGTAGTTTCTGAGGGAACAGAGTGTTTCACTCTGTTATGTCATTTGTTTGCACAGATGCTGTTGATCGAACTTCAACGATCTGAAAGAGAAAGCTGAAGACAGGATGCCTGGCAACAGGGGAGAATGTCATCATGAGGGCACAAGCCCTCTCAAAACCTTCACTTCCTTAGAGTCACAAAGATCTTTGAGTCAACGTCCTGCTGGTGGAGGTCCGTCAGACACTGCAGCAATCAGCTAACAGTCAGAGAAGATCCAAACCAGCAGACAAAAGCAGCTGTCTGACATATTACATGTTTTCTGTTAACAGGTCAGAGATTTACAGAATAAATTGCAGCAACTACAAATATTACGTCGTTTACACTTAATACTGTCGTGATTATCAGGACAGTAAATTTTGGTTTAGGTGCGAGTGTAGCAGAAGCGGAGCTACAGACGCTACTGCACAGAAAAGATAAGACGGACTGTGAGTAGCTGAGAGAGAGAGAGAGAGAGCAGAGGATGGAGGTGATTGGATGGGAAACAGGAAGTGATGCAAGCCGAGGGGTCTGGAGACGTGAGGGGAGTGAGGAATGTCAGAAGGATTTTGAGGTAAAGAACAGAGATCAAGAGGAAATTTAGGAGGTCAGAGTTTGTGTCTAAAGGCAGCAGACAAGAGCAGAGGAGGTTTTTAAATATGTTGAAGAAATGCCAGCAAATGCAAGTTGATATAAAGGTTTAGAGCAGGTCAGAGGTGTGTAGGCCAGGGTGTGTTCAGTCATTTAAGACCATTCTGGAGGACGGATTTAGTGTGATAAAATGGAGATGAGTGTTCGTTCTTATAGAAGTTTGAAAATATAACCTGATAAATCATAATTCATCATAGGTGTGTTACAAGATGTGTAGAACAGGTGATCAGATTCAGCAGAAATGTTTTACAGCTTTTCCTGGGTTAACTAATTAACATCAGAATAGTTAGTGTTGATTATAAGATTGTGAATGATGAACGTTTTCAACAGGTCTCTGTTTAGTACATTTAATTCATTTGGGAAATCTCAACACATGGTACGCTGTATCGATGTATACTGTTCTTTATCAACAGACTGAAACACAGACTAACTGTAACAGATCAACAGCACTAATCCAGCAGTTACTGGTTTACACTCCACTGTGACACTCCACTGAGAGTGCTTTATAATCAAGTCCATTTCCAGTGTTGTTGTCATAGCAGCCATTCGTTTATCATACCAAAAAGAAGTGGAGATCTGATTTCCTGCATGGGAAGCTCTGATTTTACATCTGAAAGGGTTTTTAAATCTGAGATATTTACCTTCATTTATTATGCTGATTTAGAAATGACTGTTAATGTATCTTATCTTGGTTTTGCTTTTTTGCCGTTGGTGCTGTGAATCATCATAAGTGAATTTGCAGTAATGTGCAAAAGAAATTCATCAGCAACGTGTGATGCGATGCTGAGGGGTGTGGCATGGGCACCTGGGGGCGGAGTCTCAGAGTCAGGAAATGGACTGGTAACGTGCATGTGATGTACATGTAGGAATACAATGACCAGCAACTTGACACATTCACACCTGAAGTGTTTGAATCTTAAAAAAGCAGTTTGGGATTAAACTGACCGAATGTATGTTCAGAGCGCAGGCAAAACAGCACTTTGACAGACATCTGAAGTGGTTTCATTTTAAGATAAACAGCATCAAGACAAGGAAAGCACACGTACACACAGTGAACACAGCTACCTAGAAGAATGACGCATGTCGCTCAATGACACTGTTCTACCTGATTGGTTGACTACAGTGTCAATGTCAATGACACAGTGTGTCGGCCAATCAGCTGTGTGAATCATGGTTGGTGCCTCCAAACTTTAAAGTGCATGCAATGCCTTAAATGAAGTAGTAGCTGATGTCGCAATATAAAGCATGTTAGCAAGGGGGTTGATGTAGCTGTACAAACCATTGTGTGACATCTTGTGTATTTGAACAGAGATGCATTTGTTGTTATGTATGAAAAGCCACTCATCACTGCCATATGAATAAAACAATGATCTGTTTCAAACGATTATTTATTTTTGTTCTATTATTGATGCAGAGTTTTTTGTATTCATGAGATGTATTATTTAAAAACTTGTATTAACTTTGCTATGGCTGGTAACCATCTCAATAAACTAGTTTAATGACATAATTTAATGACTTCTGTTTTCTTGGTTTGCTTGATCTCAAAATTGTGCCTGATGGTCAAAAGAAATATCAGTTTCTTGTTAATGATATTATAAATGCTCATGTTTTTCTGTTCATCTCTCTGGAGTATTTTTTAAAAAATGTTTTATCACACAGTTTTTTGTGTTTTGAATAATGCAGCTGTACTAATACTTTAGTATTTTTAATTCTTACTTTATTTGAAATATATATTAAACTATATTTTGGAAGAGGAAAACATGTATGATTGTTTACTTGCATTAGTTGTTTTTTAAGTAACCCAATCACTCTTACCTGACCAAAGATGGGGACCAAATGATGTTCACACATGGAAAACATGTCAATGTCCTTCACAATCACCATCTGGTCGTGATCTTCATCAAATATCGCATCATTCAGAATATCTGAGAAACAACAAACAAGACGAGATGAGACAGAACATCTGATCACAATGTTTCCTTTCAAATCAAGCCATTCCTTCTAAACGCTCATATCATTCCTGTTTTATCTACTTGTTAGAATAAATCTTACAATTGTAATTCACAGCCTCTGTATGCAGGTGCAGAGGGTAAATAAATACTCATCAGCCGTCACAATGCGTTCACGTAACTCACCGATGATCTTCTCCTGGTAGCCCTTGGTGAAGAACTGCATGGCCGTGGCAGCTCTCCCCGGGTTTTGAGAAGCCCTTGCCGCTGGGGATCTTCTCCGAGACCCATAAGGATTGTAGAGTAAGCAGCGGCGATGCTCGGCCGACTCATCTCGTTGTCCTCCAGGCTGCGAGTGAAGTGCAGTCCATTAACCGCAGCGGCTTTACTTTCACGTTGACTCCTTTGACTCTGTTCGCTCCATGCTGGACCGAAAATGACAGCTTGGGTTTCTCAAAGCCTGTGTGAAAGAAACCAGTGTCCAAACTCCGCGCAGCACATGAGCACCCGACGCTTTATAAACATTGGCTAATCTGTGCGAGTTCCTATTGGTCGACATGCGCGGTTGCGTCATGTTTAGATCAGTTAGAAATCATAAAAACCGTCAGTACATTAAAGACATCATGACATCATGTTTATTATGACATCATGTTCATCATGACATCAGCTGGTGTGTAAGCAAATACAGGAAACGTTTGACACATTCACATGCACGTGGTCATGGGACTCTAAAACAGAAAAACAGCCATGATTCACACGTCATCTTTAGCTTTTATTATAATATTCTTTATAAACAGTATAAAGGTTTATAAAAACGTAATGTACAAGCATCCAGAAATCAAGGGGGAAAGACGTTCTTTGTTTAAACATTTTCATAATGTTTAAACAAAGAACGTGCGCTTCATTTTAAACACAAATGAAATGAGCTACGCACTGACTTCGTCAGTGTAACACACTCTTTTACCTGAATGACAGCATTAACATGACCAGTGACCAGTGTCCAGACCATCCCCTGACAGGCTGGAGTGTGTGAGGAGTCATTGTAAAGAGGCCGCAGTAAGTGGCCCAGTGGGATCACAACTCAGAGAAGGTGTGTTTGTGAAGCACACACAAGCGTGACGGGACATTACAAAATGAGGATATTTGCCATGAACTGTCTATCAGCAGGTCACACTGGGTTACACCTCATGTTGTGTATAAAACGACCAAAATTAAACCAGAAAAACAAGCATTTGATTGGACCACCAACAGCAACATGTGAATTCTGATACACACCCAGAAATGAGAACAGGGAAATTCCCAGGACATCTTACCTGAATGATGAGGTAATGACAGAATAGCTGAATGACAGAAATGTGTTCAATTCACATCAGCCCTTCTGATACTGAAGAATCACACATCACACTTCACTGCTTCAACACTTGCTCTTCATAGCAGCTGAACAGGGACCAAGAAACAAGCATGGAAGGATTTCCTGAAATCAAAGAGACATCCAGAGAATTCATTTAGAAACCCGTAACACCTTCACAACATCACTGACAGGTATAAAATAAACAAGACATTACTAGTGAAAGTGCTGATACAGTAAGAACATGTTCATAACCAGTAATGACATAACTGACAGAAAACCCTGCACACACAACTGTGACTGTGTGGTCACTGGGAGTATAAGTGAATAGTTTCTCCTCATGATTGCTCACCTGCATGTCTCTTCTCATTGGATACACTCAGTCCTGCAGAAATGTGATTGCAGAATTAGACCAATAGCTTTAGCAAGCACTACTGTACAAGTATTGACATTACACAACACAACATCCATCAACTGCTGCCCTTTAACGAGGAATTAAACTCATTAAACTCAGTCTGATTGAGTGGTTCACTGCTGTGTTGCCTTCATTCAGCCATGTGCTGAATATCACACACATGCAGTTCAGTTTATCAATGAGGATTATCAGATTATTCCAGGTTCAATATAAGGCTGTGCTGGAATTATTACAAACAAAAATAATTCAGCAAAAACACGACAATTGTGTTAATGTGCTAACAGTCTATTTTTATTCTACTTGCTTTCACACATAAAGATACTATTATGACATTATATAACATTATGTTGACAGTATGTCACCTGCTGTTTGCAGAGCTTACAGTATGCTGAGCTAAAGCTGGAACATGTCTTTAATAGAGTTGACCACTAGGTGGCGAGACTCTGCAACACTTTCGATAACTCAAGTTAGATCTTCAAGATAACTCAAGATCACTCATAACGACTATTTAAGCTCACCTGGCCTTATGTTATTTCTTCATACATAATAACGCTTCATAAACGAGGTTAAATATCTTCTTTCAAACTCTCTGTACTAGTGGTCCGCTTTGGAGGACAGGCGATGCGTCTTAATAAGTACATTATTATTTTTTCAGAATAGAGATAAAACAGACCGATTACCTCTCTGATCTATTTTAGACTTCATTACACGTTACACATTTAGCCTTCACGTAATAAAACATTACCAATGCAAAGACGTTACATGTTTACACAAGAGATTGCTTATGTCACCTATAAACAACAGACATTAGCAGAGGGCCAGTGCTGGTTTATTTTCTATTAAAACTGGAGGTACTGGTTATGACCATTTGAGTTTCATCAGTTAAAGAACGCATCCAGCATGCAAAACAGGGGCTACTACACAGCATGAGCACATGATGTCTGGTCATTTAACACTCAGAGGACCTCCAGCAACGTGTCAGTGAGCTTCATGTCCTGCTGATAAGGGGTCACTATCTCACTATCTATAGTGACAGTAAACTGCATCTTCTTGTTTGTGTGTTCATCTCATGAGAAGCATTCAACGTTTTTCTTGTCATTGTAATGTTGAAATGCAAAATTAATGGGCTAGCCTTAGAAATCATGTATTATTCACAGTGGATAAAACATGTGGGCACAGGGGTAATTTAGCTTGTATGTTTAACATACTGGTGTGTCTTACACTTCCTGTGGAAATGATGAATTCGAAGATGATGTTCCCATGAAGATGGAAATTTTGAGGATAGTTCTGAGGGTGAGAAACATTAAACAGAATGTTTGTTTGAAATGAAAGTCTGATACAGACCATGTGCAGATCCTGTGAAGCAGGAAACTATTAAAAGCACCTCAAGTTGTATTGAAAGCATAATAAACGCTTCTTTTCAGTTCTTTTACTTGCTAACATTGTGATTCTGATTGGCTGAGCTGTGTTTAAAGCTGTCATAAGTTTCCCTATAAACAGATCACTGTGACCTGTGATTACATACGTGTTACTGCACCACTGCATGTGTGTTGATGAACTATCATTATGTCTTATAGGTTTCATTCATAGCATCACATTTTGGTTGCTGTGCACTTATTTGATAAAACCTTGCCAGGTATGTGGAATTGTTGATTTATTGTTTGCAACAAAACAGTATCATACAAATGTGCAATTTGTTTTCAAACAGTTTCAGTCCATCCAGAAAAGACATTTCTATTAATAGTATACGAAATGAAAGTGCATCTCATTTTACATTAAATAAATGCTTATATCAAAAGAGAAAAGAACAAAAATCACAGTGAACTATCGAGTACAGACAAACAGACTATTGAAAACTGCAGTTTTACGTGCTTGAGTGTCTGAAAAGCAGAAACAGGGTGAAAAGAAAGAGCTTGTGGTTCATCTTTTGCTGCTACAGTGTCCTCAGACTCAAGAGGGCTGCAGAGAAACACACACAAACACAACAGGTTACACTGCAGAAACACTGATCACACACAGACACACGTGTATGTGAATGCACGTGCATTAGATAAACAGTGAGAATGATTGTGACTGACATCAGGATCTATGACAGGATGGAGTGCACTCTTTTTTGACCAATAGAAAGCTGTGTGACCTTCTCTGACACCAACAGTCATGCTGAACTGTGTTTCTCTACATGCTAATTAATACAGGAAGTTTCAGAGCTGTGTAATATGATCTCCCAGCCCAAAGCTTGTGCAAGACCACTGCCATGGAAAATCTGGACAAAAACAAAATAACACATAATGCATGAAATGTGAGGGGTGGGGTACGGTACAGCTGATGGGTGGGGTACAGCTGATGGGTGGGCAGCACTTGTGTTTATGAAGTCACTGCTATGTGTGATGATGTAATAAGGTCAAACGCATGCGTCACTGCTATGTGTGATGATGTAATAAGGTCAAACGCATGCGTGATGATGAAATAAGGTCAAATGCATGCGTCACTGCTATGTGTGATGATGTAATAAGGTCAAACGCATGCGTCACTGCTATGTGTGATGATGTAATAAGGTCAAACGCATGCTCACTCTGCATTCCAGAGCCACTGTGTGATCACAACGTTTGTGACACTTCAATTATTATGCATGATTAAACATGCATATTAAAACAACAGCATTGGATACAAACATTGTAGCATGTGCTGTTGTTCTGTTTAAACATGTTTTCTGCACACCATGTGAAGACCAGAAGGTCAAGCGACGCAGCGTGTCTGCCCTCTCACTGGGTGTTAGGATTAGGGGTTATTTATATTTAATAAAACAATGAAAAGTTTGCATGCTCTGTGTATTTACATGCTTATTAGATTATTGTGAGAGAGTGTTCCAAATCACTTAATAGGTTCTATTTCAGTCAGCTGCCTACACAGACAGCAAGACATCTCATTAGGATCTGCACCTTTGTAAAATACATTAAAATACATTTATTAGCTTCTGAAGTATTTATTATATTCATTTTATGCTGAGCTTCATGGACTTGTGATTTGTGCACTTTTTACTATGACCTCTAACCTTTATGAGCGGGTTTATGACCCCAACATTAGGACTGGTGTTGAACACTTTGTTGAAGCCGGGCTCTCGATTCACCAGCTCCAGCTGATAGAACTTCTTATCATCCTGAAAGAAGACAATCAGAACAAGAGGACCTGTGCTTAAAAACCAAACCAAAAGAAGCAGTACAGTAGAACACAAACACAAGAACTGCACAAGAAGCACTGCTTACTGCAAACACTGCCGCACTGCTTACTGCAAACACTGCCGTACTGCTTACTGCAAACACTGCCGTACTGCTTACTGCAAACACTGCCGTACTGCATACTGCAAACACTGCCGTATTGCATACTGCAAACACTGCCGTACTGCATACTGCAAACACTGCCGTACTGCAAACACTGCCGCACTGCAAACACTGCCGCACTGCTTACCGCAAACACTGCCGTACTGCTTACTGCAAACACTGCCGCACTGCAAACACTGCCGCACTGCAAACACTGCCGTACTGCTTACCGCAAACACTGCCGTACTGCAAACACTGCCGTACTGCTTACTGCAAACACTGCCGTACTGCTTACTGCAAACACTGTCGTACTGCATACTGCAAACACTGCCGTACTGCTTACTGCAAACACTGCCGCACTGCTTACTGCAAACACTGCCGCACTGCTTACTGCAAACACTGCCGCAATGCTTACTGCAAACACTGCCGTACTGCTTACTGTAAACACTGCCGTTCTGCTTACTGTAAACACTTACCACAAGCTTCTTCACCAGAGATTCTCTTTCAGTCACCATCTCTCTGAGGTCAGCGATCATCTGGAGATCTTCTGGTCTGCTCTCTCTGTTCCTGAACTTTTCCTCTGTTCCTTCCAACCTGCTCAACCGGACACAAAGCTTCATGTTTGTCTGGAGGTATAATCAGCTTCTGGAGAAGGACAGAGAGTGACACTGAATGATCAGGTCTGATTTTCTGTGTGATCTGCAGCTACTCACAGAATCTGCAGAGCAGAGATCTTGTCTTTCAGCAGCTCTTGAGCTTTATTAAAATCAGACAGCATGATCTGAGTCTCTCTGCTGTGAGAAGCATTTAACTCTTCCATCTCCCTCTCCAGACGCTTTGAAAGATCCTGTTCATGGGCCCTGACCAACCATAAACACAAGCACATACAAACCGGTTTGAAAACTGATTTACTTACATATATAGTGCAAACACAGAACACAAACAGAACGACACAAATTCATTTACATTTGTTTTTACACAGCAAACAAATTCCCTTATTTATTACAACTGATTCTTCAGAGCACACAATCCCCTTCATGAGCTAGAAAACAGTTCCTGTTTTAACAGAAGGAAATATGTGCATGTATATATCTGTGAGACTATTTTATATTCTATAGTATTTATATGGTGAGAACAGAAGACTGTAGCTGAGTTTATATGGTGAGAACAGAAGACTGTAGCTGAGTTTATATGGTGAGAACAGAAGACTGTAGC
>JAZGTI010008116.1:0-20597 GCA_036877585.1 Botia kubotai | reverse complement strand
ATGGTCATTATTTTAAAAACAAACTTCAAATTACTATGAGTTTGAGTTTTGTCCTCAGGATTGATGTCTGCAGTGATCTGATTACATCAGCAACAATAATAGCATGTGAGCATTGGTACCAGTTTGGGTATATTTCTCTTAGAGAAGACCCTGTGGGGGCATGACAGGTGCAGATGTCTGGAGATCCAGCTGCGCATATTGAGCCATTCCGCCGTTCCTCTGGGTGGAGGTCCATCCTCACGATGCAGCAGGACCAGCTGCTTCTGAGCTCTTACGGCACTGCTCTCCAGCATACGTTCCAGCTGATACCACAAACAGAAGAGAACCTCAAGCTCAGCACTTCCAAAGGTTCCAGTGTTAGATCTTTCCTTCTACTCTAGCCTATTCCCTGTTCTGGCTCTTAGAACTTGGCAGATACTGTAGCTCTTGTGTGGCAACTTCATCTCTACTGAAGATCCGCAGATGAGCAGCAGGTTACACCATCTTAATAAAATAAATTTACTCCTTTTAGTGTGCTTTCAGTTGGTTTTAAATTCACCTCTCCCACTGTGGGCTCCTGCTCCCCCAGACCCACGATGATGATGCAGTCTGCCTGCCTGATACAGCGTTGAGTCCAAGGTGTCAGAGAACCATCTGACTGATACAGGACAATCCGGTGGATGTCCTCCTGTTGGCCCAGCCAACTGGACAAACGGTATTCATGAACACTGAAAATACGGTAACATATTGTTAAATGAGTGTGTTAAAAGCAGCAAACAAAAAAAACAATGTCTCTCTAATCTGTAAAATGTCATTAAAAAACGCCCACAATTACATGCTATGCAACAATCTGTGGTACCAATATGCAATTTTAAATATTCCAGCTAAAATTTTCCTAACGTTAAGTAACAAAGACGTTAAAAATTGTATTTTAAAAGTTCTAGGAATGTTCAAAACGTCCTGTTTATTAGATGTTGTGGTAAAATTATTGCTTGGTTATAAGAATGTTTTTAAACATTTATTAATTCTGTAATGTTTATTAATGGTTCCACTAGCTACTTAAGAATTATGTTTTTAAAACATATGATCGATAATGTTATAAAGTTCTGTTAACGTTACTACAAGAATGTTTTAATAACGTTGAGAGAACTTTTAGAGAATGTTAGCCAATGTTCTGAGAACATTCCCTGTTAGCTGAGATGCTATATCATCCCAATGCTAGTTTGACCTGTCTTTCTACATATGTAAAACATGAACCAGTGAAATACATATTTTTAATGCTTAATAAAAGTATGCAAATTGGCACATAGTCTTACTCTCACCTGTCCAGGGCTGCAACACCCAGGCGCTGTCTGATGATGTCACTGGTCAGAAGCAAAGTAGGACCTAAACAATAGTGTGGTTAGTAAAGGCAGTGAACTAAGGTTCAGTTTAACTTCAAACAGAAATGATGGAGACAGGAAGATCTACAGTATGCTGACCAATAGCACTGAGAGCATGCTGCAGCTCCAGGGTGAAGGCCATCAAAGGCACCTCCTCAGACACGGGCAGGATGGCGACAGTAGACAGGTTGGCTGCTGGATTACCTGCATCCCACTTACTGGTTGGGGTCTGAAGACCCAGACTGCGGACTGTGGAGATCATCAAGAGCAAACAGTGAGTGATGTGATGGGCTGGCCAAGTAGGGTGACTCTGTCCACTGCATTTAACCCATCAGTTAGTGCACACACACTAGAGTGGCGAGTTGTGAACACACACCCGGAGCAGTGGGCAGCAATGCGGCCCCCGGGGGTAAGGTGCCATGCTCAAATTATTTCCTACTGGCATTGAGACTCAAACTGGCAGCTTTCTGGTTACTAAGTCAGACTCTCTAACCACTAGGCCACAACTGCCCCATTATACACACCTGATAGTGGACCACTGACTTGTTGCATATTTCCCAAGATCTTCTGCCCGAGCAGATGGATGAGACGAGTCACAACCTATGAAAGAGCAGGACAGTTGTTACCATGAATAGATTTATTATGACTTTAATGGAATGGTGTGTTTGTTAATATGGACTAACTTGTGGGTATCTCCTCTTAATGGAGTTGAGAGCTCCCTCAGGCAGCTTGGCCAGTTCAGAATCTCTGACCGCATGGACTGTGGTGGCTCTGTTCATACGAGTCAAAGCTTCCACCTAATACAGAATAAGACATGACGACCAAATGTAAACTGGAAGCTTTCGTTTAAAGGAAATCGTCTAACACAAATTTCTTTCCTGCGTTGATGAATTTCCAAGATGTTGAAATGGGACACATTATATATTGGTTGTAATGGTTGTAATATATATTATATTACAACCGTTATGACCCCATGACCTTTATAACCAGTTTGTATTACAGGCAGTGGCATTCTCATTACAAGAAGCATTTTTTGGAACAATTTACAGTCCTGAGCAGAAGTCAATTAATACTGTTGGACCATTTTTCCAGAGAAGGCAGGGGGGTGGGTTTATAATCATTTAAGCTGTCTCGTCCCAATTCTTGGGAAATTCCAATCTGACTTTATTTGACTTCAACATGCAGAATGAATAGTACATAAAGTAACCCGCAATGTTATGCTTCAAACAGAAATGGTGGTTACAGGCGAAAGTTACGGATTGCAGATTTGATGTTTAAAGTTGGGAATTGTTTATACTTATATGTATGTCAGATAAACACACACACACACACACACACACACACGTGTACATGTATAGAAACACACTCACCACACCGATAAGGTCACCTCGGCCATACTCTCCAGCGAGCTCTTTTTTCCCATCATCCTTCATGATGACAGATCGCAGGCGGCCACTCAGAACAATGAAGGTGCTGTCAGATTTATCTCTCTGTCTGAGATGATCAGAAGAAAACAACTGAAGTGTGACATGTGTGACAGGTATTATCCACGTGCAAAGCAGTGAGCTGGCACAAACTGGAGATGACATGAGAAGTGAAACAGATAAAGTGTGTTAACCTGTAGACAGCACGGCCAGCCTCCACTGCCATCCAATCGAGGGCAAAGTCAATCTGCCGGACAAATGAAGAGACCCTCCGCACCACTGTGTGAGCTACATTTAACACCATCCGAGGCTCAGCACGCATAATCCTGCATATAATTACATTTATATATACATACACATAGATGTATACATATATACATCTTACATTATATATGTTAAGGTATGTACGTATGCATATACGATTAAGATCTTCATTATATATCTTTATTTAAATGGCATATATAAATATCTTCAGCATTTTTGTTTCAATCCTGTAATTCAATTCATTAAAGGAACTTACTGCTAGCCATAGACACAATTAGCCAACAAAGACACACTGTTATGTCTCCATAATGCGTCTTTGATACTTAATGTATTAGTACCAAACCACATGAACTGATACACTTTTTCCTGTTTTAATTAGTGGAGATATGTTTAATCATTTTGGAATATGTTAATGTTATCTTTAGACTGATGGTATGGGAGTGTGTTTGTTTGTTTAACTGGCTTATGTAAAATCTGGTATACTCCACATACTCATAGAAGTGTGTTTTGGAGATGGACAGGAAGCAGCAGTCGCGGTGAGCACGCACAGAGAAGATGAGAGGCTCTCCTGTGAGAACGGCCAGGTGACCCATCATCTCTCCAGGGTGTGCCACAAACAAACATGTTTCTTCCTCTCTGTCGATCAATCTCTGATACACGTGCAGAGTTCCCGAGATCACAAACTGCACACTCACGTCCTGTCAGACACACACAGTAGATGTGGAATTACTTTGTAACTGTGCCACATAAAACATAGACCACATAGACAACAAGTATCACACCAGACAAAGTGATGAATAACTTTCTACCTGGTCTCCTTCACTCGCTACTATAGATCCTGCCTTGACCTGCCTCAGAGTCACCCGGTCTTCCAAAAGACTAGGGTCCTGTAGCACAAATGAAGTTAAAATTATATAAACATCTATGGCAGATTTCGTAATACCATATTAGCTTACACCTCAAGAGATAGTTTGAAGAAAAATTAAAATTCTGTCATTATTATTCACTCTCATGTCTTACCAAACACACATGTTTGCATGTTTGGATAATTCAGGTTGCTCTTTTCGCAGATTTTCAGCGACTACATTTTCAGACCTCAAATTTTAGAGTTTGTTACACATACTGTATAACTACAGAAGACTGCAGTATACTGCATACTCCCAGCTAACCGAAATCGTTCTCAGAACTAATGTTCTCTAAAAGTTACTTAAAGGAAACATTTAGGAAACATTCTTACAACCTAAAATTGTAGGCTGGGACTTTTCTTGAATAGAAAATTTTGCCTCTTATTGTAATCGAAGTTGCTTCCTGTCCTGATTTGTAAGTCGCTTTGGATAAAAGCGTCAGCTAAATGACTAAATGTAAATGTAAATGTAAAATATGGGACAGTCTATTATATTCAAAACAGAATATCTACTGTTTTGTTCCACGGATATTAAAACACAGATATGGAACATGAGGGAACATAATTACAGAATTTTGTAAGAACAATGCAATTATGTTGTCAGGACCTGAAGCTGAATAATCTTGAGCAAGTCCTTCTTGGCAGCTTGGAAAATGGCGTTAACTTTACAGTGGTGGATGTGGCTAGACTGCCCCCCAGTGTCTGAGTAGTGAAACACAGCCGAAGGAGCGTGCTGCATCGTCACCGACTTCTTCAAAATAGACTTGACGTGGGACGAGAGACAGAGGAACACATGTGACGTAAATGTGTACATAGGTAATACATAGGTAAGTTTATGACCTCTTAAATGATACAGAATGAGGCCACAGTACCTTATGAATAACCGGACTTGTATTTATGTCTTCTTTTATAGTGTTTACTCTGTCAAACGTTATATTGTGACCAGGCAACACAGCTGTAAGATAAGTACATGTTACCACCCTTAAAATGTTTAATATGAATGCATTTAAATTAATAAGACATGAAACGTATTAAACATTGGGTAGCCATCTATATAGACAACAGTCTCATTTGGAAATGAATAACAACACGGCTTATGTTCCAAAATATACCAAATGTAAAATTTTTCTGATGTATAATACATTTTATTTTACTAATATGATTTTTATTTATGCTTGATTTCACTTAAGCCATATTATTTCACATCATTTAAAGAATGGTATTGGCTGTCATGTATTAGTGGATGTCTAATCCAAACATAAGGTTCAGAATCTACAGTACCGTGCACACCGTCTGCAGGGCTTGACAGAGAGCGAGACTTTCTGAATAAAGCACTAGGACTCTCTGCTGGATTGATCTTCCCACCATCTAAAAAAAGAGCAGAGGAACCAATAAGATTAGCAAACTCTTTCATAACTCTGTGCCATCGTCCTGCCATTGGTTAAGTAAATCTATTTAAAAGAAATCTGTTTATTGAAACTAATGATACTGGGACAGTGACACACACAATATGCATTCAAATAATCTGTACACAAGTGTGAAAGCAATGCTGAATGAAAGATTTTAAAGCAAACTAAACACTTAAGGAAGTCTCAGCACTGGGCGGCCATATTTGCAATGCCTCCAGGCAGCTATTCAGTCATACAAGACTGAGATCTATCTACTTGAATAAGGAAAGACAGATATCTCTAAAATTGCATGCACAAAGGCTGTCAAGTTCATTGCAACACACTGTAAAGTGCTGTAGTGTACTAGTGATTGATGATTGGCTCTTTCTATTAGAAGGCGGGATTTCATTCCCTAAAGTGGACATATTGAGTGTTGCACTTTCCCCCATTCATAGTAACAGAACTGCGGCATCTTGTTCATTCTATAATCTTTGATTAAACTCCACAGACAAGCTCACCCTCCTCCGTGACCCTGTACATGTGACTCGTGTCACTAGAATGATCTGAGCACTTCTGAGGGACTTTGTCACACAGTTCCTCGAATGTCTGCGACTGTCTGCGCAGTGCTTTCCCCGGCCCAACCTCTCCTACAATACCAGCCACTGACACCAGAGGAACCGCCTGACTTTCCTACATAATGTGACAGTAATTAGATTAGTGAAGCACTATTTAACAGAGAACTTCAAACAGAAGACAGTAGACCGGGAAATACACTGACCTGGTTGAAAAGTTCTGTGGTCAAGCCCAGATAGTTGTGAAGGGCTAGAAATGTGACTCTCTGAAGACGCACCATGATTATCTGGAAATAAAGACAAAAGCAGCATGAAACAATGAGATAAAATGAGATAAACTGTGATCACTTTAAAGTGTGAAAGATAACAAACTGTAATTTAAGGTAAATCAGTAGTGATTTTTGACACACAGTGACTTCCCAGCTAACAGGGACAATGAACGTCCCAAGGTCTCAGAACGTTGGGTAGAACGTCTCAGAACGTTCTCTAAAAGTTCCTTGAAATGTTCTTGCAGTAAGGTTAGTAGAATGTTTTTTAACGTTAAATATCATATGACAAATTTTATTCTTACGTTTCCAGTGGAACGTTTTAAAAATGTTACAGAATTTAATAAGTAATAACATTAATACAATGTCTAAAAACCGAACATTTCTGAATGTTCCTAGAACATTCAAAATAGCATTTGTAACCTTTGTATTACCTAATGGAAACAGGGTTTTTAGGTTGTTTTTTAGGTTGTTCTTACAACCTAAAAAACACAGTAACATGCAGCAAAAGTTTTAGTGACCTCAACACCTCAACAGGACCAATAAACACTAGTTTGATTTTAGTGTTTTTAAAGCTGCTTTGAAATTATGCGTATTGTGAAAAGCACTATACAAATACAAGGACTTCCTTGATGGTCTGCAAGTAAAAATATATGCATTATATATTTAACATATCTATAATGTGAAACTTTGAATGAAAAGTTGAAAAAGCTCTTTCCCTTCAAAGATTACTGGTGTGTTCTGATTCTCATGTTGGCTTTATACCTGAACAACCCGGACGAGGGTTTCTGGGTAGTTCTCAAAGACGGACTGGAAAGCTGTTGCTGGAAGGCGGAGGACGGTGGAGGGTGCCGCTGCCCTGGCTGAAACTGTTTTATACGGGGCTGGATAACCCTGCAGAGGGAGGGGTTCAAATGTGAGATCATTGAAACGGTTCAGAAATACCAGAATAGGAATGAATTAGATCACATGGACGTTACTGTGATAACATCAAGGATGCTGAGGAGACTGTGAACACTGTCTCCTGGCAACACGTGCTTCACCACCACCTCTGTCCCATCCTGAGGGAGGGAAAGAAAAATACACTAACATACAATACATCTATATATACATCTATGCCATACAATAGAGCATCTATATAAAATAGTGAAAATGAGCCGGTTTCAGTAGAACAGTTACGCATGGCAGGACCGGCTCTTACATTCTCATGGATACACAGATCAAGACGCCCATCCTGGACCACAAAGATGCTGTCATCAAGGTCACCCGGACGGAATAATACCTCCCCCTGCTGCAGCTGGACAAACACCATATGACGACACAGCTCCAGGAACAGAGGCTTCTCAAAATGACCCAGAACTCTGAGAAACACATGAGAAACACATGAGAAACACATGAGAAACACATGAGAAACACATGAGAAACACATGAGAAACACATCCACATGAGAAACACATCCACATGAGAAACACATCCACATGAGAAACACATCCACATGAGAAACACATGAGAAACACATCCACATGAGAAACACATGAGAAACACATCCACATGAGAAACACATGAGAAACACATCCACATGAGAAACACATCCACATGAGAAACACATGAGAAACACATGAGAAACACATCCACATGAGAAACACATCCACATGAGAAACACATCCACATGAGAAACACATGAGAAACACATGAGAAACACATGAGAAACACATGAGTTCTGTGTGCTTTGATAACTACAGAGAAGAATCAAGGGCATGAGAAGGTACCAACCTGACGTTTTTCAGCATGTACAGGACCTCAGAGGGCAGGTGAGAGTTCTGCATGTCAAATTCAGTCAGATCGGGTTCTAGCAGTGATGGGGGAGGTTCTTTCGGCTGCAGGGTGGGCGGCTCCCTCCTAATACGCAGGATTCTGATAAAGACATTAAACGAGATGTTAACCCTGCTAACAAATTTAGGTTGTACGTTACAAAAATATGTTGTTTTGATTGTACATTTTTTAAACGTTGCATTAATGTTATTGCTTGGTTATGAGAATGTGATTCAAACTTTTTTGATTTTGTAACATTTTTAAATGTTCCACTAACAATTATGCATAACGTTTTGTACACATATATGATAACTTTGAGGGAACTTTGAAAGAACGTTAGCCGATGTTCTAAGAATGTCCTGTTAGCTGAGAAGACAATAAAGACTGTAATTGGTTTTCAATGGATTTGTTTGTATTTCTTCAATGAGATTTCACATACTTGCGCGCTATCGACAGAACTTTCGTTCTTTTCCTGTTTCGCTTTTGAGATACTGGACCTGAGGTCGCCGGTGAGGACAATGTCTGCACCTGAATCGCCACAAATTAACAAATGATTAAATGTTACATCATCAAATATTCATTATATTAACCAAAGCAGAAAGACGTTAGAAACATTATCAAGCTTAAATACCTTTCTCATTATCTTCCTGCCATAAAACATTACTTTGTCTCTTTTCCTAAAACGATATTTAGGACCCTCAGTCTGCTGTTCTCCTGGAGAATCAAAAGATTAAAGTTGAAAAAACATCACATTTTTATTTTTTTATTTAGAGTTTATCACACACCATCTGCATCTGCATGTCATTGGTCTACATTATCCTACACAATACAGTTGTCATGGTGACATCACAACCAAAAAACCCACTTCCCTCCCACCCCTTTGATCCATAGTAACCTTCATAATAATGCGTATTATGAGTTCTGTACACTCACCTGCCTTGTATCTTCTGTAGATGAAAAACACAACAATACTAACAAGTGTAATAGCAACAGCGGCTCCGATCAGCACACCAGTCAACTGAATAAGTAACAACAAAACAAACAGATGAGTAAAGTTAGACTCAGATTCACACACACAGATTCACTAAAACATGGGTGGGGTAGATATGCACCATGGTGCTCTGTAACTGGTCCTCTATGAAGTGTTGCACACGAGCCTTGATCTCACTACCAGATGGCAGAGCTGCCTAAAGCACACAGAAACACATTCAAATGATTATTATAAGCTATATCATATAGGACAAGAAAGACTGGTTAAAACCCGGACTAACTATAAACCAAAGTTCAACAGGTTCCAAACCATTGCATGCTGGGCACTGGCTTTAAAAACACAACATATACAGTCCTAGCTAACAGGGAATGTTCTCAGAACATTGGCTAATGTTCTCCCAAATATATCAAACTTGTTCTTGCAGTAACGTTAGTCATTAACACTTTTTAGTGATATATATTATATACATATATCAAAAACATAAGTTGTTAGTAGAACGTTTAAAAAAGTTTTAATACTGTTCTTATAACAAAACAGTAATGTTAATACAATGTGTAAGAAACTACATTATTTTGAAAGTTCCAGGAACGTTTAAAATAACCAAACATAACATAAACAATTGTATTAGATACCGGAAATGTTAGAGAAATGTTCTTGAAATTGTTAGCTAGGGTAATGATAACCGATATTTCTCTTTAGAGCTGCACAGTAATTTACTGTGTAAATCACAAGACAAATTATTTTGGACAAAATCCAGTTTATTCTAATATGGTCGGCCCTAACTTGTAAATCATATATTAAAAACGGGAGTTGTTGACACTTTTTTATCGTTATATATATTATATATCAAAAATATTGTTAAGTTGTTAGTGGAACGTTTTAAAAATGCTATAGAATAATAAAATATTTAAATCATGTTCTTATAATCGAGCAATAACGTTAATACAGCAACTAAAACCTGGACCTTTTGAACGTTTAAAGAACTTTCAAAAGAACATTTTTAACAGTTTTGTTACTTAACGGAAACATTAGGGAAACATTCTTACAACCTAAAACTGGGTTAGCTGGGATCGCAATAATACACAAATTCTGGTAGGAGATATTTGATCAAAAACAAACTGAGGGCGAGTGCTTTCTTTGAGTTGTTTACCGGGTATATACTGCAGGTGTCCTCATGTTCATCGTCTTCCATATCTATAGAGCAGAAGAAAATGAAAATCAGGCGGAAAATGTTATCTTACACAAAACAAAACTGCTTCTTGACATCTTGTCTTATTTCATTTGTAAGTGACAACGTAAGTTAGAATAACTGTAATATTGATTTGATCGTGCATTTTAACTGCTCATGGCAATATCACAAACTTCACTTGACTGCAATGTGACACCCCGTGACGTTATTTATCACGGGGTGTCACAGAGTCTCTCTGCCAGGGGAAAAGACGAACTCTTAACACAGGTTGAAGGTGCAGTAAACGGACCAATTTAAACTTTTGGACAAAATAAACGAGCATTGGAAACGAGTATTTAATTTGCTTAGAAGAACTGCAGAAGAAACGTGCATCTGGGTTAGAGGTAAACACGGCACTGCTGTTTACACACAAGCCACGGCTGAAACACGCATTTGTAATTAGATACAGTGATTTGTCAATCACTGTAACTAACAAGATTGTAAAAACACGGTATGATCACAAAGCGCGGATATATTACATGCAAGTAATTTAAATGAATGATTGGTAAGCAGAAAACACCTACTGAACCGCGTTTCCAAACTCTGTTTGTGTCACTCTCAATGCACTTTACAGCCTCCCTGGGATTCCATTCACAATGTCAGTGCCCCCCAAATTCTCTACTCAGTATTCACTGCTCCTATTGGCTGCCTTTGAGCTGCGCCAGCCAATCACTGTTGAGATCTTTAGCACGTGTAACATGGGAACAGACGGGGCTTCTTGAAAGCACACTGTTCAAGGTGAATGTGTTGTTCTGTATTTATTTCTGTACGGCATCTTATTAGTGGATGTCATATTTGTGACCTACGAAGTTTTAATTATTTTACTGCAATGTCGAGAACATGTCAGTGGGCTGTTTTCGTTGCATAACTGAACGTTAATCATTTTTACTTGAGCTAGGATAACATTTAAGTGGTTAAAGTAAGGCGACGGCCGATTGTAAAGTTTATAAAGAGAAATGCGTTATTATTCGTTTATATACAAGTGTACATAATAACTTTGTATTGTGCATATGTTCATGCTAAATTCCCAGCTACAATTGCGCATGAGGCTCAGATTCATTTGCTGTCTTTACGACGTCAATTTATGGCTCTTTTTTTAAATAACATAGTTGATACAGTAAAATTCTAATTTGATAGCATGTTTAAGATATCTTTAGGCTAGATGTGATTAAAAACTTGCTAAGAACTTGTTAATTTTTGCCTAGCAAAATAATGGTTTGTTTTGTCACCATGTCAGTATTAGTTTTTCATAAATTAATTTGTGCATTATACAGTTGTTTATAATTGATTCAGAAGTGACTGATGTGTATGTATTTATTTTATAGATGGGTGTTCTGTCAGCACTGACACGGGGGCTGGTGAGAGGAGCTGACAGAATGGCAGAGTTCACGAGCAAGCGTGGGCCCCGGACGTTCTACAAGAGCCGAGGAGCCAGACCCACTGGAGTCCTGACCTCCAGCAGAAAATTCATACCCATACAAGCCATGATACCAGAGTTCATGGTGCCAAACTTGGAGGGTTTTAACCTGAAACCTTATGTCTCATACAAGACCCCAGAGGGGACGGAGCAGCCCATGACTCCAGAGATACTCTTCAATCAGGTGGTGGCTCCACAGATCGAGAGAGACATTGAAGAGGGTGTTTTCAACGAGGACCATCTTGAGAAATATGGATTAGAGAAAACACAGGAGGGAAAGTTGTTCAAGTTGTATCCCAGAAACTTCGCTCGATAGGTGGACATTCAGAAATTTGCAATAGACTGTATAAATTTGTTTTGTTAAATGTTTGCAGTTGTGATGTTTTGGTAACCTATTTAACAAAGATTAAAACTGTTTCAAACTCAGTTCTTTCTTTTAGAAAATAGATTTATCCCAGTCAAGTTGGTTTTGCAGAAATGCAGGGATAAAATATACATCCTGTTGCACTAGAGAACAACTAACCCACACAACTTTACACAATAAATAAATGTGGACACTTGGAATTACTTATATGGTTGTAGTTTATTTGTACAAAATATATTTTTGTTATAAACAGCCTGTCCTCAGTGTAAAACTAAACTGGGGCTAATACCACTGAAAAACGTTCTCCACATTTTTTTCGCTGAAATATATAATCAGAAAATGACAGTCGGTTTGTCTGAAATAAAGGTATCCAAAATATATTTAAACAAAACAATACTGTAGGTAACAGCAGGGCACTGTTTAAAAGGTCCCCTCAGAAATGTGTAGTAAAAAAAAAAACAAGAAGGTCCTCCAATTTATTAAAAAATAAATAGGAGTTTTCCAAATAAACTCAACCCAAAAGGTTTGTACAGAGCAGGAAGTCACTCATAGCAGGAAGTCACTCATAGCAGGRAGTCACTCATAGCAGGRAGTCACTCATAGCAGGAAATGGTTTTAGGAAGATGGTGGAGGCTCGGACTCTCTCTGTTTCTCCTCCGGGCTCCAGTCCCATCTCCACACATGCAGCATGTGGTCGTAGAAGGAGCAGGTAGCCAGAAGGCAAGACAGAGATGGGGAGTCTTTAGCAGAGAGAGGAAGGGCTTCTGGAGCTGCACGTTTCTCTGGTAACGAGAACTGTTCTGGTATGTACCGGCCCGAGTCATCCTCCAGAGATGTGTCAAAGCTGGCAGTTGGGGATTCATACTGGATCCTGAGGTGACCTACAGACTCTGCCAGCCCAATGCTGGTTTGGGGTGGCTCCTGAGGAGAGGGGGGCGTGGAGGTGCTGAGGGAAACTTTGGACCAGTCTGCTCCATAAGCTAAAGAGTTGTGTAGGATATAGGAGGCTAGAACAGGACATGGTGCATCTTGTCCATCTACAAAGACACAGAGAAAACATAAACTGAACAATAAACAACAATGATCTATCATTATTACTACATCAGGCATCTTCAGCTTGAAAATAGATAAAGACTGAGCAGGGACCTCCTGTTACATATTGTGCTATATATATATATATATATATATATATATATATATAACATTAGCTACATTTACAATCAAATAATCTATTAGTAATCTGATTGATGGCTCAATAGAACTGAAAATAATTGATGTAAAAAACACAATCTGATTGGAAGGAGTGAAGTAAACCTGAAATAGTTCGATCAATAGGAAAAATCAAGCGTGCAAATTCTAGAATGTTCGCACTACGGTTCCTGTTGACAAACCTTAACCTAGTTCAACCAATCAGATTTAACAGTAGTGGATCCCAAGGGCCAATCGTTTTGTGTCCTGACAGAAAGATCAGTAGCAGTAATTCTCACCCATTGCTTGCTGGCAGTGCAGAACATGGAAGTCATTATGCATACATGCAGCCAGCAACAGGTGCTCCTGATCAGGGTGCCACTTGAGTCTCCAAACACCCCCACCAACTGCAGTCTCACTCAAGGGCTGCTTCATATTCCTCCCGTCCCAGATCAATACATTCTCATCATAGCTGAGGGGGACAAAGACATCAACAGTGTTTACAGTATATTGTGTTTCTGATGATCACCCGAGCAGAAGTCGCTTACCTCCCAGTGGCTAGTATGTGCTCTCGATGGGGGTTACTGTGTATGCTGCACACTCCCATAGTGTGTCTGTGTGACGAGAGCGCAGTGTTTACACAGGAACAGTATAATGAGTATAATACAGTAAAGGTGTTCCTGTAGCTCAATTAGCAGAGCATTGCGTTAGCAGCGTAAAGGTTGTGGGTTCGATTCCCATGGAACACACAAGGGTAAAAAATTGCTTTTGTTGAATGCACTGTAATTCATTTTGGATAAAAGCATCTGGCAAATGCATAAATGTACATGTAAAAGATTCACAGAATAAAGGCTAAATCTTTTATTAATAATCTTTATTTTAGGGCACATTTTGCATGTTACCTCTTGCTGGTGAAAGTAGGAGAGGAGGGACCTATTCTTAAATCCCAGCCCTTCAGTTTGCAGTCATCCCCACCTGGAATAGCCAACAAATAAGGACATATAAAATAGCCAGGAATAATAAGATCATATAAATACATTTACATGGACAAATAAAACAAATGATAATACATGCAACACCCCCACAATAACAATCCAATGTTGAATACCTCATAATGCCCAAACATGGATATACAGTACATTAAAACCTACTTGCTCTTATTTCTCTTACCTGAATAAACAACCTGAGTATCCCAGTAACTAAATGCTGAGATCCAAGCCTCAAAGTCATGAGCTTTCCACTGACACAGAGCAGTTAAATTAGTTTCCCCCAGAGACAACACTGTGAGAGAGCCAGTGGAGTCACTGGACACAACACGCACGTCACTGCTGCAAAGATGAGCATTATATACTGAGAAATAAAGCAATGAAATGACAAAATATTAGTTAGATATGAGAGCATTTTACCTCTCTCCTCTCCCTGTAGACCAGTCTAATGATAATGCCAGTCTGTCAGGACCCAACACTGAGCTCAACTCACATTCCAGACCAAAGGTGCCCTGCTACTGGAAGCACAGTCCAGACAGACAAGATACTTGATATAAAACAAATACAGCAAATAAAAACATTCAAATACCTAGCCCACATAAGGTCTACAACGCTTAAAGGGACAGTTCACCCGAAAACGAATTTACTCACCCTTATGTCATTCCAAACCTATATGACTTTTCTTCTGTGGAACACAAATGAAGGTATTTTGAGAAATGTCTTTGAGAAATGGAGGTCCAACGGTGCCACTACTGTTTGGTTACCAGCATACTTCAAAACATGAGGCTGAGTAAATGATGGAAGAATTTTCATTTTCAGGTAACTATCCCTTTAATAGTATGTTCTAGGTTCAAAAGAAGTTAAACTCGGTTGACCTTTGACATGACAGGCCAACCTCTATTCCTAAGTTATCCATCAATTAACATTTAAATTAAAATATTATTATATAGTGTATTCTAAGAGAGAGAATGTGCAGCTACACACACATAAAACTCCTATGTGCGTTTGCTATACAGCAAGCATTTACTGTCACCTGAGACTCTGTGAGTCTGTACAGCTGGATGTCTCCTCCAGCTGTGGCCATACCCAAAAGTGGATGTTCTGATATCGGTACATGACACCTAAAGGAAACATATAAATACATACAAACAGTATGTAGTATTATGTATTACAAACATGTACATAAATGTGAAGTCTGGAGTAAACGATGAACTGCATTGAGCAAAATAAACATCATAACTGTGTGATGATCCACTTACCACTTCAGATCGAGTATAGCAGGGGTGTCTAATCGTTGAGTCTCTGTAAGCGGAGGACTGAATGATCGTTGCGTGTTACAGTGGAACAGATAAAGTCGACCTATCCTGCTCGGTGCAGTGTCTTCCGCTGTCTGAGAGAGGGATTTAACGTGTATAGATTTGTGAATTTGTTCACAAACTGACTGACATTGAGCGACATAATCAAATAATAAAAACAATTTTGTAATACCTCATCGTCGCTTTTTTTAAGTTGGTAGGTCCCACATGCCAGAACATGAGACCACTGTGGTATGGGACACCACTCGACGGTATCGGCGCTTAACTCCGTGTCAAACACCTGAAGAGTTCGGGTTCGAGAGTGCCAACCCATTTTAAACGGTCCACCATAATATGAAGGCACCCAGTCCGACAGGATGACCGGACTGGCCGTAAGATGAGTGTTATAACTGTGCACGTGTGCTCAGTCTATGGCCCCTAATATAACAGAAAGTTATTCTTTATATAAATATAATACAGAGTCGACAATCGTAATACAGCTCAAAAAATGTCGATTTTAACGACACTGTTCAGGGTTAAACGAGACGTTCGTGCAACTTCGCCTGTTTTCGAGACAAGCCGGAAGTCAGAAGCAGCAACTTCCGGGTGTCTGAAGACTGATTGGCTGCGCGTTTAAATCGCGTCCTTGTTCTGTTGGTTTGACAGTTTCTGGTACACGGCGAGTGTTCTTGGTCGCACATTCGTTTTTATGTGATTAATCGGTAAATTACTATGGAACAGAATATTTCCGAGTCAGGGTCCGTTCTTTGCACTTTGCTGGATAAAAATGATCAGTCTAAGTATGTGTTTTTTACGCAAAAGAGATCAGAAGGGGACATTAACATAGGGTGAGGTGACAGAACTAACACTGTTTCATGTCGGCATTTTACGAGTATTTTACCAGTAATGCTATGATGCCCTGTTTCCTACAGATTTACCAATGGTGAAGACGTCTGGAAAACTCAGTTTTCACAGGAGATCGTGTCTCAGCTTGTAGGAATCTGTTGATTTAGCCCATTCAAATTACACGTTTCGTTTTAACAGCAATAACAGATCCGTGCATTTCTTTACAGAAGAAGAAGTTTTCGTTAAAGTCCACAGAAGATTATACCTTCAAACTCAAGTAAGGCTCTTTGAAAACAGCTTGATGAGTAAATGATTAATAAACCATCTAATTACTCGTATGCAATTAGCTTCGCTGCTCTCTAAGATCAGTCACTTGTCTGTCTGACCAGATGTGCATGTAAGTCTGGCAGAGCATTTGTGACGCTGCAGGAGGGCAGTGCAGTGCTGCATTTGGGAGCTGAGCCCACAGACCTGAGTCTGACTTTGTCAAAGCTCTCTGACTCAGAGGGAAAAACAGAAGTCAAAGAGCTGCTCTTTAAAATGGCTGACAGCCTGACACAGCTGGAGAGTGGAGGTAAATACACGGAAGGAATTTTTAGCACAGATTTTTTTCAGCTGTATTTTTAATTTTGCACCATTGTTTTAGGGTCAATAAAAATGTCAGTAAAATTAATCAATAGAAAATTACCAGTACATTTTTTGGTCAGTTTTTTAAAGCTCTTAATTTTTTAAAGCTCTCACAGCTCTCAAAATTAAAAATAACTTGCATACTATATTTGCTGTTTCTATCATTTTTAGGCACTACCTCTTCATTTAGCCCAGTCACAACTCCTCAGAAAAGAAGCGCTGGTATGTTAAGGCCATACTGTTAATTTGACAAATTGAATTGTCTTCGTACATTTAAAAGTATTAATAACAGCTTTCTGTTTTAGAATTTGAACTAAGAAATCAGCCAAAAGGTCCAATAGTCGCAGTTAGAAAACGTCTACCTGGAGATTCTCTAATCAACCCGGGAACAAGAAGGTAAATCTTTTCATTGAAATACGCGAATGTTTTTTAAACGATGTTAATCATTATCCTACTTTAGAGGGTCCTGTTCAATGTGTCAATGTGTCTGCTCACTAGCCTGTTTTATCTGTTTATTTCACAGGAAGAAACCAGCGACAGGCGTGGCCTTTGATGATGTAGATGATGAATAATGTTGAAAACGTGACCTCTTGCCTTTTTAATTAACGCAACACTATTTCTGCATTTACCAGTTTTTATAACGCATATACAATAACCATGAACTGTTTTAAATCATCAAGCATGTATTTAAGGTTTTATTTTATTTTCGTGTGTATATAATGATAGTTTTTATAAGACATTTTTAATAAAAATATTTTGTACACTGAAGTGTACAATTGTACACTGCAAATACTTATTATGTGTGAGTGAAGGGGGAAAAAGTCACAAAATCAATTAAACGATTTATTGAATTATTCTCTTTTCTCCCTGGTAATATTAAAAACATCAGTTCACCCCAGTTAGCACAAGAGAATGGAAACAATAAAAGTCATTGAAAACAAGCTGTGAAGGTCCAGTCAGTCTTGTTACAAGGGAGTCAATCTGAACAAAGGTATTACTGGATGAAAAACGTTCATAAATATTTAATCATATTCACATGTACTGAATTTACATTCCAAAGCACTATAAAGATAAAACTAAATCACCCCTTAATTCATAAACGAGATCAAGTCAATGCTATTTTGTAATAATACAGAATCACACTCATGTTTGCTGGTGTCTTAAATCACTGCGCATGTCAATTTCTAAAGTGTAAAGCAGCTTTTCTGATCTTTAGTTAGGCTGTTGAGGTTTTTCTGTTAGCAGGAAATATATTCAGTTTAACAATCAAAGACTTTTGATCGTTAAGTAAGTTGGTTAGGTCTGTTTCCACATAGCTGGTCACGATTAGGTTACATGTTTCAAAAATGTTTAGTTTCCCTTTGGTCATCGTACATGATAGAACTGCGCTAAGGGCATTCTTGTCTGTTTTTATCACTACTCTTTACGAGGAACTCAAAAATAGTATGCATACTTATGCAGCAAATGTTAGGAAAATAAGACACCATTAAAGTACTAAGTGCTGACCACTGTGCAAGACTCCAAGATTAAACAGTTAGACTGTCACCGAGCAACAGGACTGCCTATACATCAATGAGGTGAATGAGCAGGAGTCAACAAAGGAATCGTTCCAATTTAACAATATAATCCATTGACTTCAGGTCACATCTACAGTTGTACACTCTTAGAAGAAAAGGTTGTGTAAGAACCTTTAAGGGTTCTGTCAGGTGCTTCGTATATAGAACCTTTTGGGGGTTCCCATCGTAGGAACATTTTATGGATTTAATTTTATAATTAATTTTGTTTTTTATTTATTGTTTATTTTATTTTATGAATTAAACAGTTTGTAAATGTACGTTATCACTAGGAAAATTTGAAATAACCCAAAAACCATTAAAGTATTACGCAATCACGACATTTCTCATTATATAGAACCTTTCTGGCATAAGGGTTCTTTTAAAAATTGAGTCAAGAACACTTGGGTTCTATATAGAATCCAATTAAATCTTTGTTTTCCTAAGAGTGTATTACATTACGGTGTTAACAGGCTAAACTGAAGGACAACTTACTAAACGTAATCAAAACCTTCTGACGCTCATTAATCACAAACATATGGATTCTCATAAATAAAATAATAAAGAGCAATGACCTGATTTCTGTCTATCTGTATTAACAGTGTATTAACTGTATTAAAAGTTCACCTTTGGCTTCACAGTGATAGCGAGACACTTATTACGAACATTTCAACTGACATCTGGTTATATTCCGTTTTGAATTAGCGATAACACAAATAAAACGTTTACCAAGACAGACACCGGCTTTAATTACAATGTTTAAACTATTCATGTCTAAATTCATTCATGGATAAAACAAAGTGAAACCCCTGGTTCAGGATACAAACACATATCAGCACAAAACACTTTGATGCCGCGTACATTCAAATACAGGTCAACATCATAAACGTCCAGCTTTCTCTATATCAGGGCTGGTTAGATCCAATTAAAGGCCTTAGAATTAGTCACATGTCGTTCACTACGAACGTCCAGTGTGAGAACATCAGCGAAGGTGCACAGACACATTTGCATTCTTCAACGATTCAAAAGAACAAGAGATTTGTTCAAAACATTTAAGCATATTAAAATGTCTTCAACCCCACAACACGACAGGCTTGTCTTTAGAGCATGCTCTCAATGCAAGTACAAAGAAACGAGTTAGGTCAGAGTAAAGAAAAATATACGTATAGTCACGACGGGTTCAACTGAACGATAGAATAAACGGTCATAAAAATAAACAAATCGCAAAGGTTAAACCCAGAGGGTCGTATTTTCCTTGAGGGATGATTATGTTATGACATCAACACTACGATTACAACGTTTAACTTCAATTCGCATATTCAGTTCGAAGATCGTACAACCATATTCAATTTTAAAGCGATACCAAAATAAACACGCTACGGCAACAAGGCCACTCGCATCTAAGAAATACATTCTCTTTCATTCCCATCCAGCAGGCTTGAAGCTAAAGGACACATTTCCATAAACCATCATCCCCGGAATGTTCCGGAGCTCGGAGTCCTGATCTCTCTGGCCTGATTTTGTTCAGGCACGGACTGTGTCTCTGTTTAGAGTTCCCAGACGAGCCGTTCTCTCACTCTATTAAAGTGCAAATGGAAATAAGCACAACCCACTCGCAGGGCCAGAGAGATGGATCCTCTCCAGAGAGAAAAAAGCGCACAAAAGTCTTTCGCTATACAGACACGTGTCTGAACTTGAGGCTTGTTTTGTTTTTTACATCTCTGTGTGTGAGATTAACAGCTGCTGTTTTAGCACAGAGTATCTGTATTAAAGGATAACTGCACCTGTGGTAAGACAAAATAGGACAATCATTAATACAAAGAAATCATTTTTAGTAATTCCCTTTAATCTTTTTAGGTTTGAACATTTAGCTAAGTGTCATCTTGCTTGCTTTTTAAATTTTTTGGCTTAATTTAATCAAGTTATCTAAATGAATAATTATTTAGGCGTCTTACCCTCTCTTCCTCAAAGCTGATGAGTCCTTCATCATCATCACTCTCAAGTTCCTCTGGCTCCTCACTGACCAGAGCGCTGAGTTCTGTGTTAGCTGCACGAGGCCTGAGGATGTTGAGCAGACGCTGCAGTGGAGACTGGCCGCCACTAGAGGGAGT
>JAZGTI010008115.1:0-20597 GCA_036877585.1 Botia kubotai | reverse complement strand
GCTTATCATTTTTCTATCCACTGTTCAGTCACACTCAGTGTCATTACTCCTCTTTCATAGTATCGACACTGGGGAGAGTCCAGTGAGTGCCGGGCCAACTGCTTCCATCGATCAGCCGCAGGTCATTCCATCTCAGGGTGACCTTCTGGGAGACCTGCTTAATCTGGACCTCGGTCCTCCTGTCAATGTGCCCCAGGTGTCCTCCATGCAGATGGGTGCTGTGGACCTTCTTGGTGGTGGTCTTGACAGCCTGGTGCGTAGTCCTTTTTCTGATACAAGACCTCTATTGTATCCATTAGTTTTCTTATTATTAGCCTATTGTATCTGATAGTTTTCTTCTTCTGCACTTGAGTCTATGGCAGCCCATAGAACTGTATGGTAAAAAGTTATGAAATTTGGCACACAGATAGAGGACAGTCTGAAATGTTACTGGGTGGAATTTGGTTTCTCTACCTCAAACCCTCTAGAGTCACCTCAGTCACCTCACCTTTTGCCATCATTGAGAATCGAATGTGCGACCTTCAGGTTACAAGTCCGATTTTCAACATTAGGCCACAACTGCCCGCACAAAAAACTGGTCACAGGTAAATGAGTAAAATAATAGAAATGAGTAGAATTTTTATTTTTGGAGAAAGCGTTCCTTTAATGAATATTTGTGAAATATTTTGTTCACATGGTACAATCCTTACATCTAAATCACATCTGCTAACAATTCTTTTGTCCTGAAGAGCTTGTCCACACAAGCTCTCCTCAAAGATGTCTTCTGCTTGTGAATAATTGGAGTCGTCAAGCAAGTGTCTTGCTGCAGGAGATGGCATCTCCACCAGGGCAGCTCAGGTGCTGCTCCTCTACACATTGATAGTTGCCAGAGTCAGAGCTTTGTGCTGATGCCCTGAATAAACCGTTATACAGACATATGCCACCTGCTGTTTGAAGATGCTACTGTAGGTCAGAACATGTTCAGCAGGGTTAACACAAGATGTTGCAACCCCTTCTCCAAATTTGTTTTAATGTGTTTCAGCTCGGGGATGCACATGATAAACCTGTCCTCCACCTGATGATATAGCTTGTGTTGTAGGACACTGCCATGTGCAACATCTTACTTGCACAAAGCTTATATAAAGTATGCAGTCCTTGCAGGCAAAATGAGTCATTTTCGAAAGAATATCAACATGTTCGTTATCTCTCTCCACTTTATTCATTTTTTTACTGTCAAGGAGAAAACATTCAGCGCTCAGGAATGTTAAACATCGAATAATGCGCTGAACATCTGCTCAAGGTTATTGGTGTGTTTAAAGAGACAAACTCAGCACCCTGAGGGATGCATTCTAAAACATACAGCCAGATTTACTGACCTTCAGCAGGTCTGGGGCACTGAGTTTATTCAATCTGAATCACATTTTGAATCAGAATACATCAAGTTTCTGCATCTCTGGTTAAATTTTTTTTAAATATGTCCCCAGGTAGGTTCACCCCAGTGAAACAGTCATTTCTTCTACTGGTTCTATAGATGATTTTTTGGGGTCGGTCTTAGCCATAGCAAAGATAAAAATAAAGTTCAAAATTACAGGTTCATCCCTGAAGGGAACACCTACTTTGTGACATCCTTTCCTTTGGTAAGCAGGAAATGATGATATTTGTTGTTAATTGAACTGTGTGTGATGTCTCGCTCTCTTTCATATATTGCTTTTGGCTCTAAAAATGGTCTTCTGTTCTCTGTTGTAGCTCGGAGGAGATCTAGGAGGAGGTGTCGGGGGCAGTCCTGCAGTAAGTGAGCTCCTCTCCCTCCACTTGCATGCAGCATGCTGTGCAATAAAGATTTCTTCATAGTGTGCATATAGTCGCTACATAGCTGTGTGTTGCTGTGTGTTCTGCTTATTTTAGCATGAACTGCTTTGACACTGTAGTCCTGTAATCTGTGTGTTTGTGTGACACAGGTGGGCCAGAACTTTATCCCGTCATCAGTGCCCAACACCTTTGCTCCATCACCTACACCTGCTGCCCTCAGCAGTGGGCTCAATGACCTGTTTGAGTTGTCCTCGGGAATGTCTACTGCCACAGGAGGTTATGTGGCAGCAAAAACTGTGAGTGCTGGTCTCCACTCAGCCTTTAAAATCCTGCATCTTTAGCTCTTATTTCTAGACTTACAGATTATCTTGTGAATAATCAACAGAGCCTCACCAAATGTGCTGTTTATAGTGTTTTTTTTATTGGTGTTTGTATGTAGAATACACAAATCCTGGGGCCAGTTGTTCAAAATAATCTGAATTCCCTGCATTTAGAAAAAACATGTTTTGATCTCCAGGATCAGGTAATCCATCATACTTTTGTGCCAGTTTTTCAAAGCAAAATTGGATTGGATCACCCTGATCCCGATACACACTTTTTTATATTACCAAATCCAAATTACAAATGCTCTAAATAGGATCACAAAGTACAATTTGAGCTAGCGTGTGTAAAAAACAGCATGTATGGTCAATGTGGGGTACAGTTGTTAAAAACTACATACTGGTTGATCTCTGATGACTGTAATTGTTAATTAAATACGGCAGCGTGAAAGTTACAATTAGCTGTTTGGGGGATTTTCAAAAGAATCTTTAGTCTTTATTTTAATTGACATGAAGGTTTAATTTGTTGCCCAATGTATGCTTTAAATACTTTGTTAAATTAATCAATAGCAAAACATAAAAATGCATTTGTGTGTACATGATAGAAATGATGAATTGAAATGGGGTATTTAATTCATTGTCAAGTTTTATTAGATTTTTGTTTCTAAAATTCACCTTTTTGATGAGAATAATCTTGTTTTGTGGATCAAAGGTTTCCCAATCTTACTAAAACGTTTTGAACAACACAAACAGATGATTTGATGCAGTTTAAAACCTAGATTCAATTTTGTGATACAATTCAGATTCAGACTTTTTTGACCCATTTTCAAGTTTTGTGAAATCCAGTGTGATAATCAAAATCCAATCAGATTACTTTTGAACAGCTGGGTCCTGATGTTAGTATTCAGTATAAAGAGAAATTCATCTGCGGGCTGCTTTGTTTTATGGGTCATTGAAATTATGGGGAGCCACTGAAAACAATTACCTGAAGTAATTCTATCTTCACAATCCATTATTACAGAATAGAACCCCTACGTGCAGAAACAATGGCTCTGTTTCAAAACCTTTACAGCATTTTAAGGCATCATAGTCACATTCCTAATACAGAAACCTAATAAACGATGCTGCCTTGTAAGATGAAACCGTATCATTCGGCAAGAAAGCAGTCCCAGAATGCATTGCAACAACCTCAGTACAAAAAAATCATTCAAGATGGCAAGATAGCTGAGAGGATTTCTAAGCCTTCATTAATAATAACTGAATTGATAATGAGGGTCCTCCTCTGACTCCAAGAATAAATGATCAATCAGATCACGTTTCTCACCAGTCACATTAACTTTATGAGCTGCATAAATACAAATATAGAGAACAGATTCATAGGGAAATAAAGGCTTAGGTATCACTATTAATAAGAAATCCATTAAAGTCATAGAAAATAGGTCAGTAGAGTAGGACAGACTCCTTGTTGATATAGTTTGTAATTGACCTTGTAGAATTACCCAGAATTCCAGTTGCTCTGCTCATCTGGGTGTCTCATGCCACTTACATATGTGTTTAATTGTCTCTTTTGTGTATATCATGTTCTTCTTGGATGCCAGCTCAGTTTTTGTATGCTTCAGTGCTTGGGTGAGTCAGCGTAGGAGAATGTCAAATATCTTTGTATACAAATTCTCATTAGACTCTAGTCTTATAGATAGGCATGTAGCCTGAATCAGTAGATTCTACTGTAAAATGAGGGGGTGAATAAATATTCATTGTTATGTTTTTTGAAGGTATGGTTGCCAGCAGTCAAAGCTAAAGGGCTGGAGATATCCGGAACCTTCTCTCGACGTCAAGGACATATGTATATGGACATGACCTTCACCAACAAAGCCCTGCAGCACATGACTGACTTTGCCATCCAGTTCAACAAGAACAGGTCTGCATTTGCGATGTTAATGTAATTTATTACAGTAGTATATGGCTGGGTATTCATAAAAAGCCTGCAGTTATATTTAAATGCATGGTGTAAACATTTTTTGAGAATTGTTTATTCTTATTATTATGAATAATAAATTATAATAAACTTATTTTTGTGGAAGGCATCAGAGTTTTTGGGGTTATTTTAACATTGCTATTTAACAATGCATTATTAAATAATTAATAAAAAGTATTTGATCTGCTAAGTAGTAACTCTTGTTTACTAATCAAAACTCATTTACACTCACAATTGTCATGTGACGTGTACATTTTGGATCCTGCCTGACTGATAAATTTGATATCTGACTACTAATGTACGTGGACTTCTGATATATGGAGCTTTATCTTTTACTCTGTAGTTTCGGAATGATTCCCACCACACCTCTTCCGGTTCACACTCCACTGATGCCCAGCCAGAGCATTGACATCTCCCTCCCTCTCAACACCATCGGACCTGTGATGAAAATGGACCCACTCAACAACCTACAGGTCAGACCCATTTCAGCTCTAGCCTGGCGCCCCCTGTCCATGTTCTCACACACACACGCCTCCATTCTTTCAATTAATCATCTCACGTGAAATGTTACAAATATGTTACAGCAATGATTCTATGCTCTCAAACCTCTAAGTTCTCTGCTACCCCTATTATTTAAATCAGCTGAGCCTCCATGTGCTTCATTAGTCCCTGAGATAATGTGTATGGACAGCAGCTGCTAAACATATAATCATTTCCCTTTAAAACACTCGAGATAATGGCTACTTGTCAGTGGCGTCTAATCAATCACTTACTAATGTCATTATGAATCGTTGTCGCTTCTCTGTGGATGGACATCCAGCAGGGTTCCTCTGACTGGGTTTTTTAACATTTACATTATAATGGTATCATTACCCTGGGTGCCCTTATTTATTCTATCACTCACTCTTTAACCTCCTGTTTCTTATTATTGGACATGGGAGAAAGATTAGCAGTGATAAATACACATCTGACTGTGTGGTAAACAGCGTTTATTACTTTAGTGGGTTCAGCTTTCTAATGAACTGAAGATCACAGCAGGAGAGTCGGTGACCTGACTTTGTCCCCCATTATGTGGAAGCATAAAGACTAGCTGACTTTTATTTCAAGGTGCACTATACATGGTTTTCCAGATAAAAGAATTACTCAAAATTACTCAAAAAAACTCAAAATTACCTAGACGTGTGTGGTGGTGTTTGTTTCTATAGAGACACTGTCCTCTGCCTGTATTACTTTGATTGTTTTTAAATGCTCTGGACATTTCTGGGAGGCCGCCATTGGCCAATGGGTGTGTAGCCATCAGCCAATAAGGACACACAAGTAAGGGGCAGGGGCGTGTCCCTCTTAAGGTGTTCCACCTGAGAGGAGGGGCCAAGTTTGAATGTTTTGTTTGCAAACAGTAACTGAAAATCCTGCATAGTGCACTTTAAAGGGATAGTTAACCCCAAAATACGAAAATCTGTCGTTTACTCATCTTCATCTTGGTCCAAAATGGCTTGTGTCCTTCTGTGGAACACAAAAGTAGAAATTATGAACATACTGACCACACTTTTCCATTTAGTAAAGGTAAATGAGGATCTTGGCTGTTGATCTCCAAAACAATTATTATTATAATTGTTCATATTATTATTTCACATAGCTGTATATTAAACATTATATAGGTTCATATTTGGCAAATTTGGTTCCTGCAATTGCTTTAGGTTTCATTTTGGACAGAAATATCACTTGGAAACTTATCACATGATGTAAAGTTTAGATATGCTATGACAAATTTCCTCTGAGGGCTACTTTCATCTCTTCCAGACTAAACATATAAAAAGGAGCTATAACTAGTATTTTATTGTAAGCATAAGTAACTAGCAGTGGTTTGGTCAAGACAGAAGTGTTTTTCAGAGTTTGTAGTTTCTGGGTATTGTAACTGTTTCTGCTAGTCACTGTTGATTTGCGCAGCTAACTTCATCTAATAAACGGCACTTTAGGAAAAGCTTTACGAAGACATTATTTGAAACAGTATTAGCATAATGCACTACAACAAATAACAATCCTAACAAAATTATTAAGTTATATAACTTCTACAAAGTAGAAGTGTGCAGATCCTGCCAGTTTATGATTAATTGTGAATATGAATGAGCTCTCTTTCTGTAAAATCAATATAATATAATCTCATAATGTTTACAAGGAGTTTACAAGAAAGAAATTTAAGATCATTAATTTCTAGCACCCTTCTCTTCTGTTGTAGAATGACAAAGTGCCCTTTTCTGGTCTGGTTTTCTGTTCCATGCAGTTAAAAGCTCTTTTCCATTTAGCAAATGAAAACAATATCAAATGCAGTCAGACGTCATAGGTGTTTTTAGACCCCTGATGTGGTGGAATACTGAGAGTGTATTTACATGTCTGACCACTCAACCCTGTTTATTGCAGGTGGCGGTGAAAAACAGCATTGATGTCTTTTACTTCAGCACGTTGATCCCTCTTAACATCTTCTTTGTGGAGGACGGCAAAATGGGTACGAGCACTCCACACACAAACGCTTGACTCTGTGTACAGCCCGCTGTTTCAGACCGTTAGCTTAAGGTTGAGTCTCAGTTTAACAAACAAGTGCAGTGATTGGCTGTGACTGTTGTTGAACACACTGATTACACATTGGCCAATCCCAGAACAGATCATGGCTGACCTTTAACATGGCTGTTTTCCGATTCCTCCTCTTTACTTGGACAGAGCGCCAGGTGTTCCTGGCCACATGGAAGGACATTCCAAATGAGAACGAACTGCAATACCAGATTAAAGAGTGCCACTTAAATGCAGGTGAGAAGATCTAATCCTAATGAACCTAACATAGTCATGACTCAAGAGCTGGTTTTTACCTTGAGGTGTTTTGCCATGAATGGGTAAATAGTTACTGTAACTGAAAAAGTCTTTTGATTGGTTTGGGAAAGCTTTGGTTTTACCTGATACTTAGTAAGTTAAAATCCTGATACTTTATCATGGAAAACCTGGAAACTTCAGGAATTTTAGAATTGTCGCATCGGAAAGTCATCAAAATGTATAAATTCTAAGTAGAATAATAGAGAATTTGTGTGAATTTCTATAACTGTTCTCTTGTAGTTAAATATTTTAACATCTGGAAATTAAGTGTATTTATACATTTTAATCTAAAAAAATCTGAAAAAGCTAAAAGTCATGGCAATTGATTAATCTAAAGATGTAGGAATCCATTTACATTTACATTTAGCTGACACTTTTATCCAAAGCGACTTACAAATGAGGACAAGGAAGCAACTTCAATTACAATAAGAGGCAACGGTAAAAATCTTGATGTTAAAAAGCTTTTGGATCTATTTAAATGGATTTTTATGTTAATGTTTTATGATTCTATACTAAATATCAAGCATCATAAAATCTGAAATTTGGTTAGAATATTTTGGTCTAAAAGTTTACAAAATTTACAAAATATAATTTACATAATTTATTATGATCAATTTCATGAGTAATTATGATCAATTTCATCAATGCATTGATAGATTTAGACACTAAAGCTTGGGGCGCATAACTCACCTGTGACAACTAGTCAAAATAGCATTGAATACTATTGACATTTAAAGTCAAGCTGAAAGGCTTTTGGAAATAAAACTTATATACACTATTTATGATCTTTATTATTCTTAATATGCTGTAAAAATGCTATGAAACATGGAGACAAAGTGGGTTTATTTTAAGGCTTATCTGCTTGCTATTTGTATCCATCAACCTGGAGCCAATTTGAGCACACCCCAGCAGACAGAAGGTGTGGGGGTGGGCGTGGGGTAAAAAAAGCACAGGGACCTGTGTAAAGAGCCTGTTTCACTCTCCAGAATTACTAATCAGACAGCCAGAGGTGCTTTAATCACCAGACAACAGGCGATGTCACTTCCCCTGCTTTCATTGTTGTTATCTCTGCAAGCACACACCTGGCACACACATGCAGGATTTTATGCAGGCCCATAAAGCTGTTGCATGAACCACAAAACATCTTCCAGTGTTTATATAAAAACAGGCTTTAAACTGTTGATGATTTGTTCTGGTAGGGAGTGCTGTGCAATTTCAGTTGAATTAGTGAATTGTCTGGGTATTCAGACTGCAGTATTTGCATTTTTCAGCATGAACACACTACTTACACTGTTTATACTACAAAATAGTGTAAGAAAGTGCATAAGTGTGCTAAATGTGATTCACCTACAATAAACCATAGATGCAAATGCATCACCTTTCAGTGAAAATGTGCCTTTTTGGGATAAAAACAGGTCACCTAAAAGATTCATGTAGACATGATGAGAGTGTGTTTGGATTGGGGCTGCTTAAGTCGGGCTGATCGGGTTATTTTTTCCACACAACAGAGCTAAATGTAAACTGTTATCACACACGAGGAAGAACTGGTTGTTCAGCGTTCTCTCCTAAACTATGTCTATGTTTTCATTCAGGTTAAGATTCAGATAATATTTATGTCTTTATTTTGATTTCGGTTAACAGAAATGTTTAAATAGTTTAATTTAAGATAGTTTTGCCTTTTAAAAGGGCATATTTTATTAAACCATTAAAAGCCCTTAATGTCAAACACTTCAATTAAATCAAAGGAATTCTCAGTTGGAACAATTTTGACTGTCACATAAATAAAACGAACAACAAATACAAAAGTAGCACATGGTATCATAAATACAATAACGCTTTGCTAGAAGACATTTCAAATGGTAAATTATATAGCTTGCTACTGTTACAGTAAACTAAGAGCTAGTTTTATAAAGCAAATTCTATTTTCTGTTTTTTGGTACTAAACATTTTGTGATTGTAGCTTCAGCTGTTGCAGTTCTTCTAAACGTTTCATGAGATATCGTCAGCTTTCTCCACATAACTACAGTTTGGCGAGAGGTTTCTGTGAATGTCTTGTTGGCTAAACTGTGTCTATGGTACTGGCAGATACAGTGTCAGGCAAACTGCAGAACAACAACATCTACACCATCGCCAAGAGGAACGTGGAAGGTCAGGACATGCTGTACCAGTCACTCAAACTCACCAATGGGATCTGGATTCTCGCCGAACTCCGTATACAACCTGGCAATCCTAATTACACGGTAATCACTCAGCACAAACATTCCCCAATTGTGCATTCAAACGAAGCCTCAGTCAAAAGACACATGACGAATTGAGTTGAGGGAGGACAATAAATCTTGTTCCATGACAAGCAGCTGTTGACATCATCGAGAGCGTATTCAAAGACACTATTTATCCCTATGGTGACAGAAGACAAAATCTGGTTAATTTTTATTTCTTTATATGCACACTACATAAGTCCAAGGTTTCACCTCATTGTGATGTTATTCAGTGGTTTAGGTCATCACAGAACTGAGGATCAATCTCTTACAGCATGATGAATGGATGACCCTGAAAGCAATGCTTTCTGCTTGAGTTCCTCGACACATCACATGAACAGAAGAATCAAGTACACTGTGATACGCTCATAAAGGCTTGTCGCACTACAGCATTATTGATTCTTAGTTTCAGCTTCTTGTGCCCCGACCAAAATTAAATTCAGTTATGCCCTCTTTCATCTGGAGTATCAAATAATTATTAATGCATATGTACAGTTCTTAAATTTAAGTCACAGACAATGACATTCATGACCTTTCACGTTTTCACAAATATGTTTGGTGTGGTGGGCTGATGACATTGATTTGACTAATGTGAGTCATGGTCAAAGTGCCACTAACTGGCAGAAGGAAGTGTCACTTAAACGACTTTAAAATCAAGTCAACTTACATTTAGCCAAGTCACTTCAGACTTGCTCAGAATAGTGTAAAGACATGGCTGATGTAAAGCTCTTAAAGGATGAAGGGATGATGTAAAGCTCTAAAAATGGCATGAAATTTGGCACACATCTTATAGTGGTAGACATGGGCGTGGGGGGGGTTCTGTAGTGCCCCCTTTTGACTAAAGCGATAGGGTAGTTTTATCTACAGTCACCAAACTTGGTACATTTATTGTTTTTATCAAGCCAGACAACTTTCAAAATTACATTCATAAGCTCCACTCAACCAGAAGTCGTCTATTTTTGATTTTATGTGGATTTTCTGACAATTCCAGGCTCTGAATTTTTAAATACCCCTTCTAGGAAATTTATAGGATTGCCACCAAACTTGTGTCATGGTGTTGAAAATGCTAAATTGCGAAGAGATTTTTGATATCTTAAACAGTGTTGCCATGGTGAGGCAATATATTTATGGAAAAAAATGGAAACAGGAAGTGTCTCCTGTGTGCATTGTGATTTTGATCAAATTTGAGCTGTATGTTTGGTCTTAGAGACTGATGACAGATGTGGCTATTGTGAGTCAGTCAACGCGCCATTCAAACACTCAAAGAGTACTCCAAAGTTTACTTTAAACTTAGTGAGAGAAGAGCTATTGAAGATGTTAAATTGTAATCTGATTGTTGATGTTACGAATGGTGTTGGCATGATGAGGCAGAAAGACAAATAAAGGAAGATGCTTGTATCTTTTGTGTGCATTGAGTGAAATGTGCCTCGTACGTCAAGATTAGAACAAACTTAAAACAGACTTTAAAATAGTCCACGGTTAATTTCGTAATTAAATGCATGTGACAATTACGCATCGTTTTCTGAGAAGCTGCAGGTGGCGGTGGTGCCATAGTGTTCGGGCACGTAATCGCTGCTTGCAGCTATATTTCTATTAGACTTTGTATGACTCTGTTCCAAAATAAGCTGTTTGTTGCATTCTTTTCAAGTTACAAATGATGTGTAATTTCTTTTCTCTGTTTCAGCTCTCTCTAAAATGCAGGGCTCCAGAAGTGTCTCAGTATGTGTTCCAGATGTACGATGCCATTCTGAAGAACTAGATGTCATTAATCTCTGTTCTACCTATATGCCCCTCCCCCACCAGCCACCACTATTGCTTAGACACAGGTTTCAGCTGCCATTTGTTTTCAGTGCTAGTTCAGTGTGCTCAGTATGTGTTCTCATCTGGCAAATTTCTGGTGTTGTCGATAAATTGTTGAAGGGAATTTTGAATCACAGTTCCTGTGATTGTGTATTTTTCATATTAATTGTCATTTGTACACCTGTGATTGCACATGCCCTGTATTTGCCATGCGTAATTTTTCCAGTAAGAGATAAAGGTGTATGATATATGATATATATATATATATATAATACAACACACACAACACAATGAAAGCATGTAAGTAATTGCACTTTTCTAGAATAGTTGCCATCTGTTTGATTTTCATCTTACGTTCTGCCATCACTTCAAGTTTATTATTGTCATTTCAATGTCAAGGGAGATAAAATCACAACAATAGAGTTTGTACACCATTCTCTGTTCACATCATTACTTGCATTACTTGCTTTCATTGTGTTGTTTCATGCAAGTGTAAAACAGTGTGGTGTTAATTTGCCAGCTATTTGCAGTTAGATTTGCATGCTCTGAACAGTACATTCCTAACAATATCTTGTGTAACGTGTTCAGCTTAACCAATTGAAAGAACATGCCAACACTCCATCATTGTCTTACATTGTTTAAACTGCTGTGAATCAACTTAATGTGATAAAGATACGAAACAGCCTTTCTATTCATCTTATATACGCGCCATTGGATATTCATTCCCGGAATGAGCTCATCCATATGTGATATATTGTGATTGTGAAAGTGAGTAGGATTTTTAACAGGTGTTGTGCAGTTGTGTTCCATACATGTTATTCCAGACATCCCTAAACATCAGTACAAAACCTTTGTAAGCAGCTGTCTCAATGCTACTAAGTAACTAATACACTAATATGAGTTGCAATAAGTAAAATCACTAATATAGATTCAAAGGCTCGGTATTATGAGGACCAATCATTTGAGCTGTTGAGTAGAACGTTTTTAGCTGGGTTTATACGAAACTTCATAACTAGTCTTTGTGGTGATGGTGGTGGTGACTAAATGTGAACCGTTTTTGTTGCCATAGATGCTAATGTGCCTGTAAACCTGCATGTAAACAGTGTCCAATAAACATTTGACAGTGGAAAACTTACATACTGTGTATAAAAATATTGGCCTGCTGTTCATTTCACCATTATGTGTGAAAGTGTGAGTTTTGGTTTAATCATTGGCGTTTATATTGCTGATGTGATCAGTGTATCTAAAGTGTGACCATGATACGTAGACCGAGAACAAAATCGAATCAACTTTCTCCTCCAGGTTCACTCTTGTTGTAATTCAAAATAAAATTGGCCTCCTAAATCCAGGTAGGCCTGTGCCTTCATAACACACACACTAAATCTTCATTCTGATTATGTTTTGCTATATTTTGACATTAGTGATTTACTTTCAGATAATTTCCTCTGAGCACAGAATCTGATGCAGGTGACGCAGACGGTGGTTGTAATCACTCAGGTCTGCAACAGCTCTCATACTGAATACTGAACAGCTCTTATGTCACGCAGACACACTGTCCTGAGACCCAGGGCGTTCACGCAGGGTGTGTTCCTGCGTTCTGTCTGCACTATTTTTCATTGAAAGTGTCTCAAATCCCACGAGCTTGGTTCCCTTCTCTTATGCTCTGTCTAGCTGTTTTTAAATATGAATGTTGAATACTTGCACAGACTACATTTTGTGCTTCTGCACGATTCTCACTTCTTATTTATGTACAGTCACAGTTTACAATTCTGTGTGCTACACATTCCCAGGTCAATTGGAATTCAGTTTGTTATAAAACTGATAGTTTTGGTCCTTGATTATGATTGGAGTAAAATTATGAAATAAGTATGGATAAAAAATAGCCTGTTTTGACACTTTTTAGATTTTTTTTTACAACAACCCTGCAGGTTTAGTACAAAAACTTCCAGCTGGTCCCAAATGCAGCAGCCAGAGTTCTTATGAGAATGGAAAAGTATGACCACATTAGTCTGGTATTGTCAACACTGCACTGGTTGCCTATTAAGCATCATATAAACTTAGTACACTAACTTCTCAGTACATGAACAAGCCTCTTTCTCAGTACAGTCCCTTGTGTTTGCTGCCAGTTGATAAAACACAGAATTTCAAAATCAAGTGTGGATAAAACCTTGGTGCCCAAACTCTGGAACAGTCTTTCCAGTATTGTCCAGGAGGCAGAGACACTCTGTTAGTCAAAATCCAGATTAAAGATTCATTCAAGAGTCCTATGCATATTATAATGACCTAACTACAGTCCTAAAGACTCTACTTTAAGACTCTTATTATTTCGTTATTTCTTTCTGTCCTGTTCTCTTTCAATATACAATGTTCAGATATTTTATGGCATTATTACATTTTATTTTATTTCTTAGTGCCTTCTTCATGTAAACTGGAATGGCATATATTGCTTAATATGATACCTGCCTTCTCTCATTAATTGACTAAACGCCGCATAGTTTCAGAAGTACATACTGTTTCAGTAGGCTGTCTGTCTATTCTGTATTGTGAGTTGTACTGTTTTCTGTGCTTTTATTTTTATTGTATTTAAAGCTGAATTAATTGAAATGTTCACATGCATTATGTCAATGATTAGTTTTCTCAGCACACATTCTCTTTAAACGCGTGCTTGTGTTATCTGCTTGTCTGACTGACGCACCGCTTATTTACGCACAGGACGGATAAAGAACAGGCTACAGCGCACAGCCTCTCCTTTCCAGTCGAACATGCGCGCAGCGCGCCGCATTAGGTCTCCGTGACATGAAAGAACAAGATTGTTTTCGGTGTTTTCGCGTCTTTTAAAAATTCCATTAGAAAGTAAGTACTCGTGAAAACTATATGCATCGATGGGAACGATCGTGCGGGTGTTCAGCTGCCCACACATCACGGAACATGGAACTTCTTACCTGGGTGTGAGGTAAGTCATCGGATTCATTTCTGTACGCGTTGTACATATGCAACGACAGTCGTGCGCTTCCAGTCAGTATTGGGTTTATGAGAATTAAAACTGTCATGCGTTCTCTATATAGTTATGTATTTGTTAGTGTGTGGCATTTACGCTTGGGGACTGCGGTAAAGTTAGTTTGATGTTTGACATTAGTTACATATTTGGTTTAAAACCCTTTAAACTCTCTGTGTCGTTACTGTTTGGAGTCCGAACAAGTACATCAACAGATGTCCTCTGCATATGAAATGAATGTCAAACGTCAAACTAACTTCACTGCAGTGGCATTTATTAATTAATTTCGTATTAATCTATGCGAGAGTATTTTACATTAAACATTGGGCCATACGATCTGCATCTTTAGAATAGAGAATATACTGTAATAAAGAGTCAGACGGGTTAGGATCCATGTGCAGCTTATTTTATTAGAGTGGTCAACAGGCAGAGTAATCGGCAGCAAATAGATATGGTAGAGGCAAAACAGCAGAGTGGTCATAAAACAGGCAGAAATCAGGGCAGGCAGCAAACAATCCAAATCAGAGGCAGGCAGAGAACAGTTAATAAACGTTAAATAATCCAGGTCATACACAAAAGGCCAGCAGGGAAAAAAACAGGGAAAACCGCTTGGCAAATGAAGACTTTGCAATGGGTAATGGCGAATGTCCGGTTTATATAGGCAGCGGTAATGAGCAGGTGGCAAACAGGAAATGATCAACGGAAGGTGAGTTGCATTCTGGGAGATGTAGTTCAGGAATCCGGTCAGTACTCTGGAGAGAGTTCCCTCTGGTGGCGCGGTGCAGAGGAAGCTGAAGCCTCCACCGTAACAGGGCCAACCAACCCCCTCTTGGGGCGACTCCTGGCGCGAGGAGGAGGGCAGCGCTGGGGTCTGCCATGGGGACAAGGGATCGGTGAAATACCTCGGTCAAGGTAGGGTCCAGGATATCACCTGTATTGACCCAAGACCTCTCCTCTGGGTTGTACCTCTGCCAGTTCACCAGATATTGCAGAATGCCACCCGACGCCTAAAATCCAGCAGTTCGCAGACTCTGTAGGCCTCCTCGCCGTCGACCATGATCAGGGGGGTCTGTTCTCTGGGTGCTTCCTCAGCCTCCCCGAACGGACCACCAACGGGTTTTAGCAGGGAAACATGGAAGGTAGGAGAAACATGGTAATTAGTGGGGAGATCAAGGCAAAAGGACACTGGTGTAATCTGTTCTATAATTCTGAAAGGACCAACAAACCTAGGCTTGAAATTCTTGCGTGGAAGCTTGAGTTGAAGGTCTCGGGTAGATAGCCAGACCCATTGACAAGGAGCGTAGGCAGAAACTTGATTAGGAAAGCTGTCATGAGGAACCTTTGGACCTGAGACTTGAGTACTGTGGACAACCTGAGATACAAAGGGTTGGCATTTCTTACGTGGCTGGTTCCGGGGTGCAGAGTAGCTCCGTTCTGGCGGGTAGACATCAGGCGAGGTACTGATGAGCGGGAAGTTTCCAACTGAAACCGTGGTAACAACGTGGTGACTGGACATCTTGCATGGATCAGCATGCTCAATGGGTACATCTAACTTGGAACCTCATGGGTCTTTAGGAGGGATTAGGAATCTGTTCAAATGAGTGACTGGAGCCAAACAGTGATCGTGACATGAAAGTCCCCATTGGACAATCTGACCCCCTTCCAGGAGATGATGGGATCATGAGCAGTCAACCAGGGCAGTCCCAGAACAATCAAATGGCTTGATGAGGGAATAACATAGAACAGGATCTTCTCAGAATGCAGGGTGCCCATTTCTAACTGTACGTACTGGGTTGCATGCTGGATCTTTCCCAAGCCCAGGGGTCGCCCACCCAATGCCTCCGCCACTATAGAGGTACCACAAGGAGTTAGTACAAGGTTATTTGACCGAGCAAACTCATATGAAATAAAATTCCCAGTCGAGTCTATAATGTGGAATATTAATGTTAAAATTGTTTTTTCGGATGTTACAAGCTTAACGGGTACTTTGATGCCGGAGGAGGCAGTAACCTTAGTGGCATTTACCAGAAGGCGGTTAGTGGGGGGGTTGGATAGGACTTCCTCTGAAGAGAGACGAGTATAACCAATTTGCATGGGTTCAACGATGTTAGAGAGTTTAAGCCTTTGGGGAGGCAGAGGAAGAACGGGTCGTGGAGAAAGGATCAGATTGTCCAGTTGAATCAAAAGTTCTATGTACTCATGCAAATTCTTTCCCTCATCATGACAGGCTAATTCTGACTGGAGCTCCGGATTTAAACTCCTGCGGAAAAGCAATCTTAGGGTATCCTCTACCCAGTTAGTCTGTGCTGCTAGGGTGCGAAAAGTTAATGCATATTCAGGGCCATTTGTTTCCCATGGGTGAGGATTCATAATTGTTCACCTGGCTCCTACCTTCCGCTGGGTGTTCAAACACCTTGCGGAATCGCTGCAGGAAAAAGTCAAAGGGGCGTCATATGTGTTGCCAATATGAAACTTTTCAAATTTTCTATTTGATTCATTGTATTGTTATACTTCATAGTAGCTCTATAATAATCCCAAGAAAACAAATATGTGCATTTAGTCTCTTGGTTAGATGTGTTTGTATGAAATTGGTCAGAGTTGTTTGTACTTCTGTCTTTTTCAGAGGTCTGTAAATGGGACTGTGTTGTGGCCACTACGGCTCTCTGGAATCCAGTCAGGACTATGTGCTGCCCGCGTGCCCCTCTGAATGCACTGGCCCAATGTTTGCGAGAGCAGGGAGGGTGGGTCGGCCCACCGGGGACAAGCCGGAGGCAGGGCGGCACCACCTCCATTCCGGATTGCAGTGCTGGGGGCCCAAGGGGTGGGAAAGACGGCTATAGTGCAACGCTTTCTTCACGATGACTACAGTGAGGTGGCGACGTCCAGCAAGACACGCAAGGTGCATCTTTCCACTGCAGTGCTCAAAGGTCATGTGCATGACCTTCAGATCACAGATTATCCAGCCATCAGCAGCTTCCCCATCAGTTCTCTGCAGGTACCAACATACCAGAACACTTTACAGACATCTCATCATATACACCTCTGACCTGACCTTGTGTTGGGGACGAGGTTTATCACACCAAGAAAACATTCTTTAACAGGTTCCTCTTGTGCTGACCAGGAACCCAAAGAAATCAGATGCTTCTGAATAAAAAAATGTAATGTAACATCAGTGAGGACACGTACATTTGTTTCAGGGTTAAGTGATGTTCATTTATTTAAATATTGATTCAGGTCACAGTAATAAAGACGACGATAATGAAGAGTGAGTTGCGTTGTAAAAATGTTTTCATTTTTAATAAGCATTTGCATCAGTTGTGATATGCAGTCTCTGCCATTTTATCTCATTCATATATTTTAACAATTTATTTTTAAAAAGTGTATACTTTATTTCACCACACATAAAAATACTGCTCAGTGAAATGTACATTTCAGACTGACGAGCTTTGCTGTGGGTCAATTAACAAGATTTATTTTGCTTGCCGTTAGTGTTAAATGCTTTAATACGTCTTTTTAACACACAGTGGCAGTTTTATCGTAACACAATGGTTTACAATAAACCAGTAACCTCAGAGCACATGGGTCTGTCTGGTTTATTTTATATCTTTACATATTAACACACAACGTTATATATCTACTCTTATATAATTCTCAACTGATATTTCTCATCTTAGGAGTTACCTTAAGAGAACTGTTTTTCATTTCAAAAACTAGCTGTTCTCTAGAAATCCTGACCATTATAGCCAAAGTAACATCTGATCAGCTAAAAGAAGTCATACACATCAAAGGTCATTTATGGACCTGTTTTCATTTTATGGTGCAGTACTCCTTTAACCAAATCTAGAATACAACATCGCATTGCATAAATCTTGCAGTTAAGGTTCTGTGTCTGCGCAGGAATGGTCAGACGATGGCTGCCGAGGCATTCAAGGCGCTCATGTCTACATCCTGGTTTATGACATCTGCTGTTTCGACAGCTTTGAGTACGTCAAAATCATGAGGCAGCAGATCTTGGAGACCAGGTACATGCTGAGAATAAATGCTTTTCTATCTGCTCTTTACATTCTTTGAGCTTCCTTTATTCCCCTTATTTGCGTTCTCTTCTTGCTTCTTCCTCTTGTGTCTATTGTTTCCCTATTCCCTTCTTTCTCCAACCCTTCTCTTTCATATCTATTCAATGTGTGATGGTCACTGTAATATTGAGCTAAGGAGATACTTCTGTAAGCACATGCTGCGGGCACACACGGTCATTTCTTTATCACTTACAACAGCAACAGAAATACTGTTTTTACTTTTACTGACTTCTGGGGCATGAAATGTCATCAAACAGCCACTTTCGCTTTGTAGCTGACCAGATTTGATGACACGAGATGTTAATCTGCTCTTGGGTAACATATCTTGTTTTCCCGTTGTGCATGGCAACACTTAGGTGCTGTTTGAATTCATTATTTTTTTCTGTCTACATCTCTGTGTAGTTTAGGCAGGTACAGTGGCACAACCATTTCAGGCTTGTACAAAAGGTGACTTAACATGACTGATTTGACACATTAACCATCCAAAGAACAGAACAATTTGTTTGCATATTTGTGTTGCTATAAATAAAATTTCATTAAGATGTATTTTTGTCCTGTTTTCATATCTAAATATCTCTCCCATTGTGTCACAAAGATCCACTGAAGACATGTTGAAAAACCCAAGTGCAGCTTATTGAACTAAATAAGCATGAACAAAGACTTGACATGACCCTCATCAACAGCAGCCTGACACAAAGCCAGAAAAAGACTATAGAGACATGAGGGCCATAAAAACGCAGAGCAATCAAGGGTAAAGAGGAACACTTGGACAAATTAAGACAATTAACCAATAGGAACATGACACATAACACCAAACAGAAGGGAACCAATCAAAACAGGATACATGAGGACAGTACAAGGACCAGGAACAAGAACTATAAAACTAACTTCAAAATAAAAGACATAAAGACAAAGGGCAAGACAAATACATTACACATTGGCACTTTGTTTATTTTTAAGCAGGGTTATGTTGAAACAGCAAAAAGCAATTTGACAATGTATTCAACAGCAAACTCAACAAATTCAACATGGATCCTTTTAAAACTATTATATAAATTATATATTTAAAATATATTTATATATATATTTTATATATATATAAAAAATGTAAGAGGATAGATAGATAGATAGATAGATAGATAGGTAGATAGGTAGATAGATAGATAGATGACACCACCTGACACCACCTGACTGTATCTGCTGCACAATGACAGGAGTAAGGCAGTTTGATTCACTGATCTGATCTACTAATAACCAATAAAAAACAAGATCACTGGCTGTCAGTCTTCCCGTGATAGAACAGAGCCTGTCAGAGCGACGATATGCAAGAGCCATAAAAACTTCAGGCTGTATGACCTTTGAAAGAAGATAAAGCTGTGTTTTTTAATCTTTGTTAAAATGATAAACACTTTTATTTTTTCCTCGCTTATACTTCAGAACTAAACGTTCGCTTCTATGTATTTGTAAATGAATCCTGTTCAACCATCCTCTGGTTCATGATCAAACAATTCATGAACTAACATCCAGTACATAGATTCCCATCTTCCAGTCTTCTGTACAAGTATAGTATTGCATTTACATTCCCCAGTATATTCACAGCGAGGATGTAACCGAATATTTCAGAGGGTGGGACTAAATGTAAAGAACATGCCATTGAGAAACACATTACTCTGAATATTCATGGGGCCCTGCCCCTCTCAATGACTATGGTGATATACAGTGTGTATTTTCACAGGGTCATGGACTCCAGGGAGACTCCCATTCTGATTGTTGGCAACAAGCGAGATCTGCAGCAAGGTCGCGTCATTCCCCGGCACAGCGTATCTGACTTAGTCCGGAAGAGCTGGAAGTGCAGATATGTGGAGTGCTCTGCCAAGTTCAACTGGCATGTTCTACTGCTGTTCAGAGAAGCTCTCCATAATGTGGGATGTGCCCGGTGCAAAAACATTCATGCCAGCATCCGTCTCCAACAAGCGCTCCGGAGAGAGCGCTGCATCCTGATGTGACATTTGGCTTCTCCTCTCAAATGTCCTTTCTAAAATGGTGTTTGGGGTTTTCCAGACTATGGATGCTCCATGATTTTCTGGTCAGATGGGAGAGCTGTGATAACCCTCTTGCCAAGAAACATCATGTATGGGATTTTAATACTGGAAAAATAGACATGGTTAAAAACAAAAACATGTCTGAGCTGTCAAATTATGTTGTTTTGTTGTCTTTGCCCAGAAGGACAAAAGCAACAAGCAAATCTCTGCCTCATACTCCGGAAATCCAGACTCGCAAGACAAACAATCTAATGTTACAATAGCACTGTTCGGTCATTGCTTATTTTCAGGGCAGGACAGTAAATGTGCAAACACATATGCTGATGCTTAGCCAATGCTAAAGGACCTTTCAGCGCCTGTTGGAGCAAAAGTGCCTACTGGATCAGGTGCCCAAAACAGGCGCTTATTCTGCAATACACTCCAAATCAAACTGTACAAAGAGTTGTATCTTCTTTCTGTGGATACTTTATTGTTATGGAGGTAT
>JAZGTI010008114.1:0-20598 GCA_036877585.1 Botia kubotai | reverse complement strand
ACCTCATGTCATGTATTTATGTACTATGTTCCAAGTCCTCTAAAGTCAAGGCTTGCAAAATCTGCACAAGTTTGTGCATATTACACATTAAGAAGATTTGGAGTATAGCTCATGACATGAGTGAACTGCTTTTATGGTGATTGTTGTCATTTTTGAAACTTACCCCTGATCATCACTCATTTTTATGGAAAACAGCAGCATTAACATTCTGTTAAATATTTGTGTTGTGTTCAACATGAGTTTGAGTAAACAACAGTGTTTTTGGTGAACTATCCAAGTGCCACGAAACCCTAAGACACAGTTTTTGAGTTAACAGATATAGACAGGTTGCATAATGCTGAAAACGGTAGTACTCATTACCGTACTTCTGGGTTAAAAAGCAAAGTTGAAGCAATGTCATAAAATATGATGTATATGCATTAATTCAAATGGTGATTGGCTGCAGACCACATTAATACATCAGTTGTTTCAGAGCGTTTCTCTTTATTATTCATGAGATAGTACTGGTTCTGTCCAATCACTGCATTGTCATTTCATGCATGTTATCGCAGTGCTTGTGCATAAGGATCACTTTGCTCACGAGTATCAATTTAATTTAAAGTACTTTATTGGTATGATTGTTATGACTTCACTCCTTGTTGTTCAGAGTCATGGTTTCTATGTGTTGTATTCTCGGTGCATCACCATTGTGTTGTTTGCATTACCCTGCGATGCAACCAGAGCTTAATTTTGGGTTAGGGCTGTTATATTGAGGTGACCTACCAACACACACAGATGCTATATTTGTAACAAACATTTACCCCGGAGAGCTTTATGAATTTTGGACTAGTGGAATCCAGTTTTGCAAGTTGCCTTTGTTTAAACAATGGCGCTGTACCGGTTCCTGTTGTTTGTGCTGTGTCCACAAAATTGGTAAGTGTTTGCTTATATGTGTTATTTTACTGTAGTAAAGATAGTTTTGCAATGGACATCTGCAAACAATTGCAGATGTCCATTGAGCCCAAATTGTTTGCACACACTGTGTGCATCACAGCACCTGGAGGAGTGAGCCGTCATTTCATTGCTAATATTTGCATAGTGTCTATTTCGAGAACCTTTTTGACTTCATTAATAGTTTCAATAACAGTAAATTTGTTTTTTAGAGCAGTGATGTCAGAAACAGTCAACACATGGAAAAGGAGCGGTTGAATGATGCATGGAGCAGATAGTTGTCTTTGTTCTGATGATTGTTACAGATGGGCATCCTGCTGTTATGAAGTTCATTAGGAACAGCAGACCAGGTGTTGTGCACAAGTTTCATGCATGGCACATGACAAAAGGTGTTTCAAAATGAAATATCAAAGTTAAATATTTTTATATTTATGTGTTATAACTATTAAGCATCTCAAGGCGTTTTTTATGTATTGTTTTGCCAAGAAAGGTGTTGCCAAGAAAATTGACCAAATAGCCTTATATGAGCATTGTAAACGACCTTTATTTACAGTATGTAACTGTATCTTTTCCCACCTTGGTTGGTACTTACTGGTAGCCATGCACTACAGTGAAAACAGCGCAAGAGCAATTGCAGGTTCCAGATTAGCCATGAATTGTGCTAAAGCATGCTAGCATCATGCTAAATCATGTTAGCATTATGTTAAATCATGTCAATTCATGCTAAAACATTTTAGCATAATGCTGTCACATTTTAGCATTATGCCTAATGCTAACATATTTTAGGATATAGCTTTGTTCTTATGATACTCCAACAACAGTACTTTGTTAAACATGTATGGTCAACCTGTGGGTATGGTTGTGCATATTACAAAACTGATACATATGTATGTAATAAAATATAAATAAATGTGTTTACTGCAAAAACAGCTTTTTCATTTTTGGGTTGTTCTTTCAGTGGTGATTAAGTACTTGGGACAATCTTGCATTCTTCAATTTGCACGTGGCTTTGTAAGGTGCTCTGAGTGCTGTATGTTTTTAAAAGAAGCTTTTATTGATGTTTATAAATGTATTAGGATAGTAAATATCCTTAGACAATGTAAAGTGGACAAATTGTAGCATATTGCGTTTTTTTTTAAACATGTAAGTTGGGGGGTAAGAAACCAGTATAGTTTTTATTTTGTTCTGGGAAGTGTTGTCTGATGCGTGTGACTTCACAGACATCACCACTTTGATGTCTTTGCCCAAGTAGCCGCAGCAGCATCTGACAATTTCTGTATGCCAAATGTCTATGAACTGTGAATGACATGAGTTAGTATTCATACACTGTTTAGTGTTGTATATGTAATATTCATATTACAGTCAGTACACTGTACAAAACATACCATGTTTAAAAGTGAAGTATGATGATAAACCACAGACAGTGAAGCAATATTTTGCAAAACTGACCTGTTGGGGACAGGGTATAAATCTCTCCAAACAACTGGCAATATGTGCCATACACAGCCTGCAGGACATTAGCCACAGGCTCAAAACCCGAGTGTTCAGTTGTAGAGACGACATCATCTACAGCATCTGTGCCTCACCTAATTGCCAGAATGGGCAAATTACTCCTTGGTATAGGCTAGAATATAAAGATGTGTATGTGCCATTGCTTCAGAAACTATTAGGTGACGTGGTATTATATCTCTACAACATATGTTTTCCCCGGGACAGTCACGTTTTTGGAATTGTCTACTTGGCAATGGGAGACAGAATTTCCAATTACTATTGAAGTGTTTATAAATAGTCATTTCAAAAAGCTACCAGTGTGAGACTTCTTGTACCTGTGCCTTGTCTGGTTCTTCTTGTTCGTGCATGTTTTTCTGGACATAAATATAGTTTTTGAAATCCTGTAGTGATAAGCTCTGTTTCAAAATGCATAATATATATGGTGTAAATGTGGCTGTCACTCACTGTTGTGACCAGTATTGTATTACCTGAATTGTATTAGCTGAATGGCACCTAACTTGGTTGGATATTTTCCAGGATTGGAACACCTTCCTTCTCCGTTTCAACGAGCTTGACTTTTGCATCTCTGAAAATGAGACACTGAAGCACATCTTGAACGAGTCCACCACACCAGAGAGCACAGTGACAAGCAGTCAGGCACGATCCAGCACCCAATCACCACCCCTCCTGGAGGACCCAGGGCCAATCAACATCTCTGTATCCATCACATTGACCCTGGATCCGCTGAGACCATTTGGAGGGTATTCACGCAACATTACCCACCTATATGCCAGTGTGCTTGGGCAGCAGGTTAGCCTTGCTGGTATGTTCCTATAAATAATTTTACTATATATAAGGGGGTGTGTGACTTTTTGTGCACTATAAAACTAATTTTGTTATCAGCTTTTTGAGTGTTTTTGATATGTATTTAAATCCCATTTTTGCATAGTTATATTGGGAAGTATGTACTTCACTAGTAAGTGTCTCGATAAGCTAAAAGACAGTATACCAGTATTGGGATATGCAACAGTCTAAGTCTCTTTAAGGCAAATCAGTTCAGTCTGTGTCTTCTTGCCATACTAAACACAATGCAATAAGCACTCAGCCATATGCTGTGACAATCACAAGTTACACATTTGACCAACAAAGTATTAAAACGCCATTTGCATTTGGAAATATCGAAAACACAGATGAAATGGTTTACTATACAGACACCTTTGCTTTGATACCATAAAATGATTTGAAACTAATTCTATTTCCTCATACAGTATGTGCTGCTAGTATGTGAATTACAATCCAGCAATAACGTCTCTTCAAAATATTGTACAGGGCTGTAGCGGTCTTACTTGATCTTATTCATGTGTGATTAGGGGGATTTATAGAGAGTGTTTCTTAGAATTTTTGAAGAACAGAACCAACGTCACTGTCTAATTCAGTCAAACAGATTACAGCTTAGCGTTGTCGCTGTTTTGTTTTTGTCCTTGTGTTGTGTGGCTCAACACAGTCCAGTTAAAACGATGGTCTATTGTGCACAGAGGAATAACAGTTGGACGCTGAATCCTCTAGATATCACTTGCATACACATGTGAGCTTCCTTTGTTTTGCTAGTATCCGCTGACTGAATGCGGCTGTATTTGTTTGATCAAAGGCAGAGAGGCCCATGAAGAGATGAACATCACGTTCACTCTACCAGCAGCCTGGAACTCTGATGACTGTGTTCTTCATGGCCATTGTGAGCAGGTGGTCTTCAGCACCTGTATGACCATCACAGCAGCCAGTAATGTCTTCCCAGTCACAGTGTAAGTATCTATACCAACATGTGCTGGTAAACCTGTGTGTTTAACTTAAAGGTATAGTCCACCTAAAAATGAAAATGTAGTCCTTATATGTCTTTCAAACCCCCATTGCGTTCATCGTTCTTCAGAACCAAAATGGAGAACTTCTAAAAAGTGTTTTTGTTCTTCCAATAGCAGTGTATGGTGCCTGACTCTTCTGAAGCTGCAGACGGACACAAAAGCTTTATAAAATAATTCCATGTGACTCGTGTCGTATATACGTGTTTAAATGGCATGTAAATGAGTTTGGTGAAAAACAACTAAAATATAAACCTGTGCCATTTCTCTGTATGTGTTACAGAGTTAGCTAGCACAGTTTAGGAAATGTGCCACCTACTGTGTGAACTACTGGCTTTTAAGCAGTTCCAAAAACAGGGTTCTTATGTGACCCCCAACCTTGTGAGAGTTGAACAGATTTGATCACAAGCTTCCTGAACTGCCTTAGCAGTTAGCAAACATTGGGCCCAAAGGTGTCACACAGCAGAAACCCTTGTTTCTATTAATATACATATGCTCATTATAGCACATCTGCTAAAAATACCCTGTCTAAAACTACCATATGAACCAGGCAACCACACTAATGAAACTAGACTGAAGGCAGTTTTTTAAGGAGCCAGATTTGGGTTTTAAGCCTTGTTTCTGAACATCCTCTCTAGACAACCACCTCACTGCATCCCAGAGACCTACAGTAACGCCACATCCTGGTACAAGCTCTTCACCACAGCGCGAGACTCGGACACCAAGTACACGCAGGACTACAACCCGTTCTGGTGCTACAAAGGTGCCATTGGGAAAGTGTATCACGCACTGAATCCCAAGCTCACTGTCATCGTTCCAGATGTGAGTATTTCAGCCTTTCATAGTCAACAGTAGTGCGCTGATGTATAAAGAAATTTACATTACTACAACTTTGCTAGAACAAATGCATCACTACTGCTACGGCTCACACGTACAGTTAGGGAACAAGCCTTTATGTAAGTCTTAAACTTCAGCCTGTAGCTCATCCTGCATCATTTGAACAATACAATCGATACAATAGAACATAGATAGAATTATTACTTTACACATTTATTAAACACTTTACTGAACATGTATTCTGTTGATAATTGTCACATACTTGTTTTTGAAGACTGCCCTCTCTTTGCTAACAGGACGATCGCTCTCTCATTAACCTGCACCTCATGCATACCAGCTACTTCCTGTTCGTAATGGTCATCACAATGTTCTGCTACGCAGTCATCAAGGGCAGACCTGGAAAAGTTCGACAGAACAACTCAGAGTTCTGTCCAGAAAAGGTACGACTGTGTGTATGTTAAACCAAGGAGATAACCTGTTTGACGAGTTTGCCAGTTAAAGTTTAACAGAGACTGTTGCACAGGTTGATCTGCTCCAAGCTACACTGTTTCAAACTACTGAGAAACCCCTGTTCAGTTTGTTACATTGCTGCTTTAAGTTAGTTACTTCCCGACACTAGGCATAACTTGACTGTTATGTCATGCAGTTCACGACAAGCATGTGCTTTAGTTGAACGCTAAAAATGTCTATTTTTCCCACAGATGGCCTTATCAACAGGATAAAACTGGGTCGGAGGTCAACATCTGAACTAAAGCATATCAGAAAGGGAAGTTGTGAGAATCTACATGTTGCCTACTGAACCAGGAGGAAGTGTGCAAAAAAATAAGCTCTGTGAATGCATTTCTCTGCAGTGTTGGATCTCTCCAACCAAAGACTTTAAAGTGCCTGTATCTGCAGTGTAAACATTATAGGACTCTTAAATTCAGTAAAACAGCAGTCTGTCTGAGCCCCTCCCACACCCTGCAGCATCCTGTAAATGTTCAGTGTATCCAGTATCGACAGAGGACAGTGTTTGACTAAAGATGATAGGATGGGGAAAATCACCTCCACAAAATTAGTCATATTTCATCCTTTCGGTCTTTTGCATTCTTGGTTGCAGACACAGAATTTGACGCCACTTCTATCTGATTTCCATGATGGTGATTAATCATTACCTCATTGTCTTTGCCTTGTCATTCCTCTTTGTGTCTTGGTCATAGGTGTAGATAGGTGTATATAGCAGATCCTCAGTGGTGTTTCTTTGGAGGCAGATGTGTGGAGATTTGCCATGTGCCATGATCAGGCGGTTGCCATGACTTTGGATGAGTTCCTCTAGAGTTTCTTTTACTATTGGACCCCTTATATTCCATTTGATTATGAATATGGTTTGTTGTTTTGCTGTGAACGTGCTGTAAACGGTATGCGATGCAGTGCTGTGTAAATTCCTCATTCCTCAAACATGTTACTTTGACGGGCTGAGTCGTGCATCTCATGTACTTCAAAGTTACTCTGTGTTAGCGAGTCAAGGAAAAGCAACACGATTCATCGCCTTTCGCTTGACGTCTTGTTTAGGTTTCGTAACTCGGCAATGTTCGACTGAATGTATTTGTAAAAAGTAAAACAAATTAACAGCGGTGATGCAGCATCAAATATATGCAATAATCTCTTGTACATTTAATATTCAAGTAAAAAATGTAAATCATTATTGTAGATATTTTATTTTTTGTAATGTATTAGTTTTGTTTTCAGTTTTTTTTAAACGATTTATATCCTTTCTTTAGCCATTTCTCACCCGTCTATTGTTTTTCCTGCCTTTTTTACTTCTTGTCTTTGTTTTTGTTTGATTCTTAATTTGTTATTTAAGCAACGCCTCTGTGTTGTTTTAATCTTAGTTCAATATCTGACCTGTCATCTTGCCTTACACAGATCTAATGTTTTCCTTCCTCTGTTTTGTGTTTTGTCCACCCGACGACATGTTCATATCATGCATGTGCGATCATATCAAATAACATGCATGAAGGGAGAAGAAATATATTCGGATAGAGAATATTATGAGAGTGTTTCCAATGCCTTCCTCTTTTTTCTTATTTGATTTGCATTGCTGCATTTCTTGTCCTTTCCTACAGTTCAAAACCTAGTGTACAAAGATATTTACTGATAACAAAAGTCTGTGTTACTCCATAGTGATCTATGTTGTGTCTTACATGATTTGAGCTTTAATTTCACAATGTTTAACTGCTCATTTTCAGTTCATTTTCCCATCATGCCGTGCTTGATTACGCTCCTCTTAGTCTGCATCGGTTGTGGTCTTTCACCCAAACTACATTCTCCATTTATCACAGCCCATAATAAACAAGCCTCCAGCCACTAATGTGCCTTTGCACCGGTCAGTTGTCACCCATGAACACAGCGCCAGCTTATTTGTATGTCTTAAGACTGCCTTCCCCTTTCAGTGCACCCTTCTGTATACTTTTTGAGCCACAATTTTTGCCCCTTCTGCCCATTTCATGCCAAACTGCAAGTGAAAACTCCAGTTTCAGCTATAAAAGAGTGTCATTCAGTGCTTTGTCTTTTGAAGTAAGACCTATAGCACTTCCATTTATTTACTTTTCAAATCCATTTGTTTACTAGAGCTAGTCCAAAAGATTTTGAAGTAAGATGAAATACACAGTTGCATTGGGTAAGTGAATACATGGAAAGCCCTGCAGCAAAGCAATATCTTGAAACTGAGGTGTTTAATTGTATGTATGAGATTTCGTATAGTTCTCTTCTATGTTTGACCCTGAAGATGCTCACTCTGATTCATTTTGCAATTATGAGATCAAATTCGTTCATTCTTTTGAGCGAATGTTTCTGACCATACAAGCTTCAAACTTGCAGCTAATAAGTAATAATAGTGACCGTTAGTCTTTAGTCGTACTGGAGAACAGATGCTTCTGCGTGATGCTCAGATCATATTGATCTCTCACCTCAGTTTTCCTTTGGGTTGGTAGCATTGGGCTGAAGTGTAAGTGGTAGAAGGTCATCTCCCCACGCCTGAGCTCACTCTTTCTCTATTGTGTTGGTGAGAGGTGAGTGAGCCCCTTGATTTGTCATGATGCATGATTGTAAATGTTCTACCTGCTGACCTGTTTGTAAGAGGGCAATCCCTCTGTTTATGTTATGTTTGTAAGATATGTAGGCAGATGCTTTGCTGAATAAAATCAGAGACAACACCAAGTTATTTAGTGTTTGGTCTTTTAAAAGATCTGTTAATAATAAAATATTAATAATAATGTTAATAATAAAATATAATAATAAAATAAATGTAACTATGGGATTCTTGGTTTGCTAGAAAAGGAAACTATATTAGATGTGTAAGTGGTTGGTTTTGTGGGGGGTCATAGCAGATGCACTCTATTCTGTTTAAGAGCCATCTGGAGCTACTAATTGCATTTTCCATCAATAAAATTTGACTGTTCCTTAGCCTGTTTTTAGTTTTAAACTAGTCAGTAAAGAAACAGTCAATTTACTGTGACATATATACATTTATATTCAGTGACATTTAGATTTATAACTTTATATATTCATTTAAATTTATATAACTATAGTGTATAGTGTGTTTTTTCAAAAAATACTAAGGGGACTACGAGATGACTTAAAATTAGACAAAACAAACATTAAAATAAACTAAACCAACTTAAATTCAAGATATTTAGTGTTTGTTTTTTTAATAACAAATATAGTCTACATCTTATGTTATGCCACGCTCTAGAAAATTTCATCAAGTACAAATATATCGGCTGCTGCGTCTGCTGCACTGACGATTGCGCGTCTTATCCACGCTGATGAATGAAAATAAACAGCATTTGAGAAACAAACGTTTGTTGGAAACATCGCGTCACGAGGTCAGTCTGGCGCTTTTGTTGGGTTTTGAACCTTTATGTTGTTTGGTTTGTAATAACGCTACATTTAACAAACTACATTTAACAAACTCAGTCAAATGCACTGTTAGTGCATTAGGCCAATAGTAAAGCCTCCAGCACCTATGTGGCCTGTCTGGTTTTATCACTGTCACTCCGTTGTTGCTCTGATCTCAGGTCAGTGCTTGAGCTTTACACTGGCTCTGGGGTGTTCTCCTGCGGGTTTCCTCTGCTTATGTTTATACACAGCCAACTTTATCGCTCACTCATGTACAAGTGAAATAGACTTAAATAAGGTGCCTGAAGTCTAAGACGTGTAGTTAATGCGATAAAGATGACTGCTTTAAATGTCATTTATAAATTGGAAGTTACAGAGAGATTTAAACAGGTGGATCGATCAGTTGTGTTTTGGTATCACACGTTTAAAGAATAGCTTGTGGAATATTCTTGTTGTAAATGAGATGTTAGATGGATTTATTCCACAGCGTGTGAAACGTTTTAACAGTGTAGGGAATCTGTTCTGGGAGTCTGCAGTCAATTGGGTTTTGTATCTGTGTCGCATGGTCTGCTGTGGGCAACGGTCTGTCATAGTGTTGGTCTGATGGGCTCCCCATCTGTCGTTCGTTTAAACTGCTGAATGGTACAAACCAGATATTCCTAACATTCTGTTCTCTGCCCTGTGCATCCACATGGACTTTCTGCTGCACGCTGTGTGTATTGTATTAGCCATGTCAGTTTTGGCTGTGAATTGACCCATGCAGTAACCGTAAGACACCAGGGGGTGGCAGCAGAGGGCCGTATATGCAAGAACGCTCAGTTGATGTTTCTCAGCAAAAAATATCGTCAGGCAGACCTATTGATGAGTCATTTAATAAAATATGAGGCACACGAATGCAGTATAACGTTTACATAATACATAAACAGATTTATATATATTTTTTTCCACGTCAAACAGTCCTGATATTAGGTGACAACATGAGAAGGTCTACCTACTATTAATCTAAAAAAAATTAAACGCTCAAGAGCTACCTGAAATGATATGCAAAACAGCTTCTATATGACTTTTATTTTGTAATTAAACATCATACAATTGTTTTTTAACTTTAATTGTTAGGCTATTACTCAACATTTAGAGACATTTTTACTTAATCGTGCCTATTTTTAATATTATTTATTAAAAATATGACTTATTAATGTTGGGCAAGTATTTATTATTTGTATTTGTTTATCGTTATTTTAAGAATAAATCATTTTCCAGTTCAGACAGTTAATTTAATATTACTTATTAATAGGTGTAATCGTCTTCATTACTATTTTACCCCAAAGTCATGTTCTTGTTATAGTCTTCATCATTACATTTGCGCATTTCGAAGTGGAATCGGGCTTGACCGCAATCTTTTACGAGAGATTTCCTACCAGGGTTACAGAACAACTGCAATATCACCTGCGTGACGTTAATTAAAATTATGGCGCAACTTTGCGTGCTTCAATCATTTATTTGAGTTCTTTGCGAATTTAGCGCGTTAAGCATTTTGCATTAACCACATGCGTTAACCCGACAGACCTAATAATAAATACTTACATTATATACATTATTTTAAACCAAGCACCAGAGGGCTTGACATGAAACCGCTTAGTTTTTAAAGATAAAGATACACTGATTTATATATGCATTTATATATGAACAAAACTTTACATTGATTATACATTGTTTAAATCACTGTGCTGGGGAAATAAAATGTACTGAAACGCGTTCGTGACTCTTCCCCAGTGTCACTGCAAGGGGGCAGTGTGGGACCGAAGCAAGTTTATGTTGTGTTGATGTAGTGACCAGCGTTAATAATGGAACCCTATCTGTCTTCAAAACCCAACATTTCACCTCAGAGCTTGTGGAGATCGTCTCCTTTTAGTTTTGATTGGACTTTGTGTGTGTGTGTGTGTGTGTGAGNCTTTGTGTGTGTGTGTGTGTGTGTGTGTGAGAGAGAGAGAGAGAGAGAGAGAGAGAGAGAGAGAGAGCATGCGTCCGTGGGCGTGAGGTGCAGGGTCATCCAGAACAAAATGCAGTAGGTGAAAGACATCATTTAGCCTTCCAGCCTCAGACAGTTCAAAACCTCCGGCGCACTGTAATGTGCTCTGACACACTGAATATGATCTTGTTAAATCATGTTGAATACTTTTTTTTTAAATAATGCAAATTTCTGATTCAGGGTTAAAAGCACAGCTCAATTGCATGATCATTATCTCTGACTGAGGCTTCATTGTAAAGCAGAACAGGATTTTAAACATTGAATTATTTTGGTATGGCCATCCCAAAATTTTCCCTGACATGGGACCATAAGAACTAATAAAATATGCAGTCAGAATGTTTAAGTTTTTAGTCAAATCTGAAATGTCTGATGCATCGCTGTGCATAAAGTAAGCGCCAGAACTATCTGAGATTCTGCTACATGTGATAGAAGCTCAATGTGTTAGACAGCTGCTGGCAAACTGTCTTATCACAGGTACAGCAGATAACGGAGGCTTGTTGTCAGAATTGACTGTTTCTTCCTGGATTTGGAGAGAGTTTTGACACTTCCTGTTAGAAGAGCACTCTGTGTTTGCAGTTGAGAGATTCTCAGCCATATTTGTAGGACCCAAGCACTGAAGGTGCGAAAGTTGGCATATGTCATACATGCATTCGCCTGTAGGAAACTTGGTATGTATATTGCTCCTGTCGCCCCGACAACATTCGTACTAACACCCATTAGCCCCGCCCAACAGGAAGTCAGCCATTTTGTATTTTATAAAAGGTACATGCCGTGAATTTTCAAACACTTCTCCTAAGGATTTAATGTTATTGTCACCATACTTAAGGTACATCATACCGAGACATTTAATATGAAACGTTGCAAAGGGATTTTCGCTATCTCGAACAGTATTGCCATGGTGAGGCATTTGTTGGCAAAAAAATTACAAACAGGAAGTCTGTAAAATCAGCTTGCATTGTGTGAATTACATCAAACATGGGAAATATGTTTGGTTGGGTGGGCTGATGCCATTGATATGATTATTGTGAGTCATGGTCATAGTGCAACCAACTGGCAGCAGGAAAACTGCTTTTAAAACAGTTAAACTTGCATTCAGTCAGGTCACTTCAGAATTTGTGATATCTTAAATTATATTGCCATGGTAATGCGTCAACCTTTAAAACTATATTCAGTTGTATTTGAGGCTCTGTACATGCTTAAACTGGCATAAAATTATCGGAGATCGGTGTCGTGGGGGGCTCTGTAACACCCCCTTCTGATTAAAGTGATGGGGTTAGTTTTGCCTTCAGTCACCAAACTTGTTGCATGTATTGTTCTCATCAAGCTGGACAACTTTCTAAATTACATTCATTAGCTCTTCCAAACAGGAAGTCAACCATTTTGGATAAAATGTGGATTTTTTTGACAATTCCAGGCTCTGATTTTTAAACACTCCTCCTAAGGGATTTATGGGATTAACACCAAATTTGAAAATATTATGGCGAGATATTAAAGATGCAAAATTGCGAAGGGATTTCAAATGGAATTGGATTTTTTTGACAATTCCAGGCTCTGATTTTTAAATACTCCTCCTAAGGGATTTATGGGATTAACACCAAATTTGAAAATATTATGGCGAGATATTAAAGATGCAAAATTGCGAAGGGATTTCAAATGGTGCTGCAATGGCGATGCAATAAATAAATGGCAAAACACGGAAACAGGAAGTGGGTTATATATGCTGCATGCATTGAGTAATTTCGTTCAAACCTGAGCTGTGTGTTTGGTTCTGGAGACTAATGACAGAGATGGCTGTTGTGAGTCACAGTAAATCGGTCGTTTTAGATTTTCTAAAAAAATTCATGCAGTGAATATTGTTTATGGAACATGTCTTATTGCCAAAATCACGGCGACCATTGGCAAGTTTTGTCTGAACTGTTCCTTTTTAAATATAAAGCCTGTCAGTGTCTCCACTCCCTTACTCAACAGCAGCTGTTCAGCAGTGCTTTGACCCTCTTCTGTAAATATGAATCAGTTAGACATGCAGCATCTCCCATTTACCTCACAGAACTCATCAACTGTGTCACAGAAATAACGCTGACCTGCGGAGCGCAGTGACCTCATCTCCTCATCTCCACAGCCCCCTTTAAACACAAACACCTTCACTGCTAATCACAGCGCACACCACAATTAGCCTTAGGTGAGCGTTGTCAGATGCTCCCTAACTACAGCTCTATACTTAAAGCCCAGCAGGTACTGTAATACTGAGCAATGAGAACAGTGAATAGCAGATAAAAAATAAAGGATGAAGAGAATTGGACAGTGACAGACTGTTAGCGAGATCACTTATTAGCCTCAGGGCTCAACTTCAGTTTTTGCTGTCCCAAAATGCCTTGTTTTCCACATCACCACCAGGGCTCAGTTTCAAATCTGTGTTGGCGCTGTAGTATGGTTGTTAATTCAGGTTAAGTCAGGCATGCAGTCTGTACTTACTCAGCTGTCAATCAACCGTCGCAACTAACCATGTCTTATAATGGCTAGTGTATGTGGAGTCTGGAATTCCTTTACAGGTAGCTGTTAAGGCATCATTGAGTGGATTTCTGTAGTTATGTTTATTGACTTTAAATTATAACAAAAACAACTACCGCAAAAAGGGGTGTACATAACTCAGATTTATGCCTAAGACAGGAAAACCCTTATACATGATAAAATAACTTTCACAAACTCCAAAATGATAAAGAGTACAAAAAAATAAATGTACAGAAACTTATAAAATGACTATATTCCTAATATAGGACAAAGATGAGATTCAACTTGTCCAAATATGGGGTCCAAATCTTATAGAAGTACCCTGTTTTCTGATGTAAGACACTCCAATGGAATTAACTCAAAAATAATCTTATGCTGACTTTATTAGGTGGTGAAGATTTCTCTGATTCAATTTAGATAATTCAGATTACATATTAAAAATCGCACCAAACTGATACAGAACAGAGTACAAACAGATATCTTCGTAGCATGAGACCAGATATTGTCCCAGTAGACTCAGCTATAGGTTAACAGGAAACAGCATGTAGCAAAAATGATGTCAAAGTAACATATGTAATATACACATTACAAGCACACATTTAGGCCACATAAGAATTTGATTTCCTGTGATGATGGTTAATTATACAGTTTAGTATACAGTTTAGAGGTCATTATAGAGAAATATAAGATGTTTTCCAGTCAGGATTAAATATGACAGGGAGCCTGTGAGTGTAATAAATATTAATATAACAGATCATTGCATTTTGTACTGTATCATGTATCACATTTGACATCATCACATTTTTCATTCATCTTGTTTTTAAAGCATATATTGTACATAAACATGGTAGATGTTAATGATGGAGATGCATAGAAGGCTAATTTCTGCTTCCCTCAGATAATTCTCACAGCTTCCATCATGTGTCAGAAAACACAGGGCTGATTATTGAACATGTTATCAGAGTGGGGATAACATGTTTCATTTTATCAGTTCTGTGTGACTTGATTTTCAACTACCTTTTCATTCTGTGCACAGCACACCCACAGGTGTCCTGCATTTCATCAAAGTTTAAATATTTGTCAGTTTTTTTAAGAAATGAAGTTACCTCAGCTGTATATTTCTATTGCTTTCATTGACCTTCATTCACTTGGTGAAATACAAAGGCGTGCAAACTATTCTGTGGCGAATCCAAATGTAGTATACTTTTATGTAGTATACTTTTATGTAGTATACTTTTAGTCACAAAAGATGGTCAATGAATGCAATATCTGGGGTTAGTGAGGTGCAATGTGTTTGTCATACCATAAAGCTTATCGCAGTTCCACAGAGCCGGTTCGAACAGAAAACCGGTTGTGGGAAAGTGTCTGTCATATTCAAAGAAATAAGTTGTAAGTAAAAATGAAATAAGTTTCTATCATTATTGGAACTGCGGGCAGTTTCCTCCAGCTTTTTGCCAGGCATAAATTCAGCCCTGATTCAGACTAAATACTCTGTTGTGGCAGAAAGAGCTGCTTTACAGAGATTAGTGCAGATTATAGCAGTCGCATAGTCTGCTCTAAATTCCCCGTAATATACTGCGCTGAAATGGAACACATTGAGAGCAGTGTGATCCAGAGCCAATCATTTTGCCTGTTGAGCGGTTCTATAATATATGATGAGAAAAATCACTTCAGTTAGAGATATAAAGCTGCCAAGTGCAGAGAGAGCTCATGCAAATGAAGAGGCATGCTGGGTAACAGATAGGACAGGCCCTGAAATCTCCTGCTGTCTAAATCTATACTGAGTGTGGGATTGAATTGATCTACTCGGATCTCCTGGGAACAAACACTGGCCGGAGGCTGGATCTCTAATGCATTGGAAACAAATAGTTTAGTTTATTTGATTGGAAAGGGTCTGAAAAGGAAAAAGTCAGAGAGTTGGAGAAGTGCTGCTGAGCAGTTTTGTCAGCGTTCAGTTTTGCTAAATACTTACAGGTTTTGTGGAAAATATTTTGAGTTGTACAAAAAATTGTTAGCATAACTTTAAATGTAGTTCAGACTAGCCAGGAGTTTTTCTAAAAGCTCTTTGCTTGCTGTCAGAGTCCAAGCTTCATATTTGTGCTGCACCGTCCAATAGCAATTGAATTGTGAAAATCTATGATGTCCACTGGCTTATACTGTAGGTCATGGGAAATGTTTATCCCTTAGAGTCTGATGTGATTCAAGAACCAAAGGGCTCAGAAATATTGTAAGTGCTAGACATTCCTCACCGAGTCACATTAGGTTATAAGAGATAGTAGCAAAATGACTGTATAAGAAAAACACAGATCATTTACAGTCAAAGACAGGTAGCAGAATGACTCTTCATTTCGCTGGAGTCTTACAAATCATTATTTCTGTAATTACACTCAATCATGATCTGCATAGGGGCTATTTTGGAAATGCCAAATAATGCCATGATCATTACTAACAGACAGTTATTCATAGACTCAACTTGGAATGTAATTTCACTTCAGAATGAGCTATTTTCTGGCTTTCTGTTTTTTCATTATTATTTAAAACTTCTTGTGTGTCTGCATTGGATTGTTTTTCCAGTGAAGAGCACGAGACGGATTCTCTTCAGCAGCGGTTTTTATTGCAGATAGTCATGACCACAAGTGTACACGTTGGAACCCACCACATGGTGCTGCAGTCAACCAGTCTGACTTCAGACTGTAAACTGATGTGAAGTATCATACAATATTTGTGAGAAAAATGGGTCATCATAGTAGATGTGTAGTAATTCTCCCAACACAGCTCAGCCATCTGAGCTTGTCATTTTCTTCTTAGCGGTTCCACCTTATGATGTGCGTCCAGAAGTTCTGAGCCTAAACATAAACAGTATCACACTCTTTAGACATTACTGGGGTAATGCTGCACCACAGATCGGGCACATACATGGCTGTATTTTCCTTCTAATAAACTGCATATCTGCTGGGGGTTCCCTGTTCCAGTGCCTCTCTGATAGTGTGTTGCCCAGCTGTTCTGACCCTTGATCTATAACGATGGGAAACAGTGTTGTCACACAGCGCCTAATCTCTGCATCGCACACCTGTGTTCAGTTGATATGCTCCGGCCCTCTGTGACCTTATGATATTCTGGATGATTTGACCTGGAGCACGGGGCGCAAGCAGAGGTTTCGTCACCACTGGCTGTGTGCCGACCAGCCACAAAAACTAATTTCACAATACACTGCCTTCCCCATTCAAATGAGCAAAGCTATCACAGGGCTAATTAAAATGGCAAAAGGAAATTGTTCAGTGTGAGTTGCCTTTGATTTCATTCATCATATTCCAAATTTGTCGGATGCATAAAGAATTTTTTTCTAACCTGCACAATGTGCAGTGAGGATTGTGAAAGCTGTGCTAATTAAAAATGACAATAGCACGTATATCAGGTGTGTCATGAAATGTTAAATTATTTGACACTCCTGGCCTCTGATCAGGGTTACTCAATGAAAAGAGCAGAGCCACAATATTAATAACTGACAGGACGTTGTTACTAACCACACCCCCCTCATTCTAGTCAGTAAGATGAACTCAGTCAGAGAAGTTGGATCTAGTCCAGTGTCATTCCATAAAACATTGAGCTGGATGACGTGGGCCATTTACTTTCCTCAAAGCCATGGACATTAATGAATGCTGGACAGTCATGTCATATTACAAAATTTGTGTGCCTTGTGATCTCAGAAAAATGATATAACAGGCATTTATATGGCAAGCTTAGCTAACTACAAGGTCCATTAAAGGTACTTCTGTACTGTTCCTAATCAACATTCCAGTCAAAGGCTGTTACTTCCCTGATATAGTATAATCATTTTGTTAGAGAATACGTTTAGAAGTCAAGCTAAGCGTTATTGTGTGTGCAAAAGCATTTTATTGTGTACATTTTTTTTTTTTGAAAGTGGGAAAGTAAATATATGGATGGGCACCCAGCTATAGAACAATTTGACAGTGTCTGACGTATGTCATGTTATGACGTACGTAATGTTAAACAGTAAACAATTAAATAGAAGGCAAAGTGTGCAAGGTAAAGGCGCACCAGCTGTTGTATCAGTGCATGTTACCAATACATCTCAACCTATCCTTGTCCTAACATGTCATTTTTTCATATATTGTTTTGAAAAGTTTGAAAAACTTTTGAAAAAGTTTTTACTTTTTTTATTATTATGTTTTATTATTTACTAGAATGGTCCCACACTATGATGTAATACATTAGAGACAAGCAGACCTGTACTCAAAATAATTTATTTTTTAGGTCCAGTGTGATTTCTCCCAGCAGCTGGTTTATAATAATAATAATAATTCAACCACGTTGAGGCATTTTCGTGCAAAGCATGACAGTGCCAGATCCTCTGTCCAAGTTGTAGCCAACAGCCAGGATGAAAGTCTACTTTTTATTTTATTCAGTTGTTAATTTTTCAAGCATTAGAAAAATTAAGTGGTTAAAATACTGCTGCTATGGTAATTATGTGAACACTATGCAAGAAAACAGATTGTTGTTATGTAATTAATATATTGAATCACTAATTTATTAATTTATTACAGCACTTTTCCTCATTTTCACCAGCAGAGACTCATCAAGCTCTCATTTGAAAAGCTTTGAGTAATGAACCTTCTGATACACTTGTGTTAAAAACCTTCACTGGTTCAGAAAAGCTTTACTTCACCATCACTACCGATTTGTTTGTCCTTACGGATACAGGAGCTCGTAAATCATGGCGACCGAATCAATGATGACAGCACACACTGAGCTGGGTATACAGGTGAGTAACAGGTGAGTTCTTTCAACAGGTACAACAGGCACACAAGAGACTTGAAACCAGGAAGAATCCACAAGGGAATGAGATACGAGAGCTCGCTGGAGTAACAGGAGTAACAGGCAAGCAGTCTTTGTGCTGGCTTTGTGTGCGCTTATAACGAATGAAAGAATGGGATGTAGGTGATCAGTATTCAGATGAATTGGTGTGATGTGATTGGCTGTGAGAGAGGTTTGGTTAATTTGTGGTTGGTGATTGGCTGCGAGTAGAGCCTGGCATATCTATGACGGACAAATTTATCACAAATTCATCAATTCGTTTTCTCCTTTGGTTAATAGATCACATTCAAAATATGATTGTAGGGAGAGAGTTTTCAACCATTGTGGCTTCTAGGACAAAATGATAAATGAGCACAATACCATCACTTACTGTGTTAGTGTCAGCCAGATAACTCACAATGGAATGTCATGGAATGTTCTCAGTCTGTTTGTTGCATTCCGTACAGGATAAGCTTTAAGATTATGGGTCTCTAGATGGTGCTGTATTCTGACACCAAACGTAATTGCAAAATCGCAAACTGTTTTTTATTTTAAGAAAAGTCTTTCATTGGAATGTGACACGCTTGTCAGATGACACCTCAACAGCTCCCACATAATTTCTACAATCATTTACAGGATAAAATCAGCTGAAGTCTGGTTTTATAGGAGGTATATTGGTGCATTTACATTTTTCTGCATTGGTTCTCTAATACATATTTTAATGCAGTAATGTGCATTGTAATGTCTTTCATTCTGCTGTCATTAAGGATTATAAATGATCAGAGCACAAAGGATGGAGGAGAATTGTACAGACATACAGTAGAATAAGTTACACCTTCTTAAACTTATCACTCAAAGAGTGCAAGAACTTCACTTATGTTTCACTTTCTTAATGGGTTTTTGTAAAAGGCTTTTTATTGCGTTTTTCTGTGACTCAAACATAGCACCACTACACAGCATGATCCTGTCAGCTACTGTAAGCAACAGGTGGGGGCAAAACCACGTTTCATTTCACTCTTTCCACCTGCAAAGTGGATTATTTTTCTAAATTACATGTTATCTCACAATGATGGAACACATTTCTGGGAAAACGTCTGTTCAAGCCCTTTATTCATAATTTGATATGCTATTTTTCCACTGTGAATGAGCTGATTGCTGTAGCAGTTTGAAGTATCGGTTTTTCCTTGCTGCTTTCCAAACATTGGTACCATGAGATAGAAATACAAAGTGGTTAGCTGCCTTTTGCAAAACCGTTTTGCTGCCCACACAAAACTCTGTGCCAAAACCTCTCCGAAATGACACACCAAAAATGAAAAACAAAATGAAAGGCCAACAACTATTATGTGATTAACTCTGAAAGCTTGTTTTGCCTCGTGTGTGGCTTATCCAGTGCTTATCCAAATGGAGATGGTAGGTGAGCAGGTACAGCTGGGAGACGGGCATTGCCAAAGGCCCCAGCAGCTGCCTTCAGCCCTGACATTTCAGAGACTGCTGTCCATCATTTTTTAATTGTCTTGCTGGCCGGAGAAGTGGCGGATAAACAAAGCACCAGCTTCTCACAGTAATTTCTGGATTCTGCCCTGAGAGTTCTGGCTGGTGTTACTGCTCGGCGGGAAGGGCTGTGATATCAGTATTTCTGTTCTTGGGCCATTTTGAATAGATATACATTAAGGTTATGTGTATATAACAACAATGTACTTTAAAACAGAAAAGTTTTCTTTGCATTTCTTGTAAACAGAGGACAGTGTCGTCAAAATGATCCCTGTTTACATGGATCCACAAAAGCAAGCCAGGCCAGTAGTTGGCAGTGTCACTGGATAGTAGTGTTGTCAAAAATGTTGATATTTCGATAAATATCGATACTGAAATATATGAAACGGTACCAATACTCATTTCCCGAAGTATCGATACACTGAGAGCAGCCTAGCTGTGTCACTTTCACTCTCTTCTCTCCTACAGTGAGTTGACACACAGCACACATGACCACAGCGCTGTCTCGTTTCATTCGCTGCGGTTAAATAGTGTTAGTGAGTAAGATGCGAGTGCGGGACACGACCGGCTTTGATTGAGAAAGAACACAGCAGAAGTGCTGTCTGCAACTATTTTAGATTTGAGCCAGATGAACACGGAAAGGCAAAAGACACAAGCATGCCTATATGCTAGCGTTGTTACAAAGCAGTGCTAACAAAAGGTGCTAACAGCACTAATTTAGCAAAGCACCTGAAAGACAGACACCCGGACCTATATAAAGAGTTT
>JAZGTI010008113.1:0-20598 GCA_036877585.1 Botia kubotai | reverse complement strand
GAGACAATGTGGCATGTTTCAATATGGCATACAAAATAAGCAAATAAGATTTTCCATTCGGATACAGAACGCATTTCAGTGTTTGATATACTTTTGTTTTATTTTCCTAAACATTTGATTTTTACGTATTTTTCTAAACTTTAAAAGCTATGAGACCAATATTGCATGCCTCAACAAATACCAAAGAAACAGGCTGTCATAAATAGCATTTTCCATTTGTTTTGCCAAAGTTTTTACTTTTTTTTTTTTGCCACTGCTGTGTTTTTGATTTGATGTTGTTGACTGAGAGATGCTGCTTTGCTCTGATCTCAAGATGTGAAACTCGGCTTGCTTCAGGTCTTCTGGCACCTGTTTTGGCAGAGTTTTGGCCTTTTGAATGCATGCCAGCTCAGTTCATTTGTGATGGTTTCTCGCCACATGGTCTTGGTCCTTTTGCTCTTTTGTTCACCCATGCCAGCCTTGCTGAATGCTTGTGGTCTTAGTGGCCCCCTTCAGGTTATATAACTGCTGTGCCGGATTATAAACACACAATCCTCGCCTTATGCACCCCACAGCTTTGCTATATTTCAGCTGTTGACCCCACGGCAGCCTTTGACTCTCCTTTTGTTTGAGCTGTTTACCATGAAGAGGCCCTCATTGGCCCCTCACAATGACTCTCTCTCTCTGTGTATCATCTCAAGAAACCGTCTACAGGTCCTCAGTAACAGTGTTTTGGTTTTAGTGTGTGTTATATGTTCACAGGCTCAGCTTTCAGGTTTGGGTTTATCTTCTCCACTGAGGGGCATTTATGCCTTCTGCGATGCCACTGATGGTTATCTGAATTGTGTTTTCAATACAATTTTCATGTTGGATGAGACTAGCCCACGGCCCGAGGTTGTGTGTGTGTTTCTGTTTGTGTTTTAGAACACAGTTTGCTTAAAGGCTTGGCAGTCTCCGTTAATACTCCATAATCTCTCTCAATAATGAATTTCCTGTCAACCCCCTTTGGTTTGAAGTGGGGCATGTGATAGTTGTTGTATAATATATGAACACAGCCATATTCCTCATGTATGTCAATGGGTGAAAGCGAATGTGTCGGAGTTCTAAGTACTTCACTAAGCTATTATCTCCTGTCTGTCACCTCATTCTTGAAGCATTTGAAACATTGACAGCAAAGCCACTTTTTAAAAGTGAACGCTATATAAATTATTTGTGTCCTCTCAATACAGGAAATAACACTCTGAAAGGCTTTTCACATAGTGAATTCTGTGGAATTCAGAAGAGTTTTACTTCAGGAATTAAAAATGCGCTCTTTTTATTTGTGTATGTTATTTAAAGTTACTGCCACTGAGCTGTTTTGCAAACATAGTCTGTATATGTTGCACTCTGTTTTGCTAATATAGAAAATGTTTATGATTTAACAATTTCAATAATTTATTTTCTTTGTATGCAGTGTTTGTTAGTTTGGGATGTTAGTCGAGCAGCGGTGCATAATTTGTGGTTATGACACACATCGCCACATTTGCATGTTTGTAGCTCACTTCCTGAATAACACATCCAGTTTAAAGTTATTTGAAGAAATATATTTTAAGCTCTATCACCCTCTTAGATACTGCAGTTTGTTACCGCAACAGTAACGCTCAAAAATCTCTAAGCTGCACAATTTCAGTGAATGTGCATCTTTGTTGTGCATACTTGGGTAGTGTGTGTTTTTGGCCTAATAGTTTCATTATGACAGAATCATGCCATACAAAAAATATTATGCCTCTTCTTAAGATCTGTTTTCTGCAGATCTGTCCCATTAAATGAGTAATAGTTCCATTAGAATTGAGCTGTTATGTAAGTGTTCATGTAATGACTGTCTTGTCCAATCACTGTTGTTTGAGATCTAATGTTCTTGTAGGCCTGAAAATACATCACATCTTGACATTTACTATTCATAGTCATTAGTCATCTAAGAGCTAATTTATGTTCCAGTTATGTGATAAGGTCAACAATCACACTGATCTTATTGTGAAAAATTTAGCTCCGTTCAGTTTAGCACATTTTGCCATATTTAAATCCTTCAGACAGAATTCAGCAGATTTCCCGACAATGTATTTTTCCTCTTGTATTAATGTAGGTGATCTATGCGTGCGTCTGTACACCTTTATATCTGTACATTTTGTACATCCACAATGGTGTGAAAAAAACAAAAGGTGGCTGGACAAATAGCTCTGCAAAATGACAGTGAGCATTCTGTGCTGCACATAAAGATGAGAAACCTGCCGTGGGACACAGAGATGTCAGATATAATTGATGACTCGTTGTCTTCTGATGGATTCTGGATAAGGCTGAAAAGAAAAGACTTCTTGCAGTTAATTCTTAAATTAAAAAGAATCTCTAGTTGCACATGGAGCCAAAGCAGTGTTATCTTCAGGATCAAAGCCTTTCCACTTTTTTTTCCTCAGTTTTTTGATAGCCATTCGGGTGTTCACAAAAATGTTGCCCCTTCAAAGAGTTTATTTATGAAACTTTGGTCAGTACCCTTCGATTCCACTTATATTTAGTGATATCTGTAATATTTTGTTCTTATTGACCACGATAAAAAGGTCTGTTGTGACATTATTAAAGACAATAGCAATTCAAAAATAGAAATTCAACAAAAGTTGGTTTTCTCACTGCAGAGACAGAGGCGTTCTCTCTCTATTCCATGGAGACCACGGGCCGGGCAAAAAGTAAGAACCTCACACAGTCATCTGGCTTTCTGTCGACCTCTGCTGTTCGTTTAATATTCGTTTAGAACCCAAAGGTTCTTTCTGCTGATATCGCAATAACCCCCAGGCAGCCGTTTCTAGCACAGCAAATGTCACAATTTACTCCCCTTCCTATCATTCCAAACTTATGACTTTTCTTTTTTAATGTGGCACACAAAAAAAGATTTTTCGAATAATCACCTCTAATCTGCTGGTTTCCGTACAATGAAAGCATATTGTGGCCAAAGGCTCCAAACAACAATAAAATAACCACAAAATGTGGTTTGTGTTCTGTATTTGAAGTATTTTGAAGCCGTACAATTGTAGTTGTTGGGTTTGGCATCAGTGACACCAAATGTCATTGCTTCTTGCACATCACAAAATATTGAGCATAAGTCATATGTAATATACTGTTTTTTGATATTTTCAAGCATGCAGTCATGGTCATGCTTTAATTGTATTGGAAAGAGCAGCAAAAACATTATTCCAAACATCTGTTTTTGTGTTTAATTAATTGGTGAACTACTCTTTGAAATATTTGACTGTCACAAGAACTTCGGAAGCCCTACTTGTGTCCTCTCATAAACCCCTCTGGACCATCTTATCTGCACAGTGGTGGAAGAATTTAAGCTCTCTTTCAGTCTACCTTTCTTTTTTAGACTTTGCTATGTTTCGTAAGCAATTGCTCAGCAGCTTTGCTGTAACTAAAATGTTTTTGTTCCCTTTACTAACTCAAATTTTGTTGTGTTTTCTGAAAGCATTTGCATGAGTTTCTGCCAGCATTGAGTATCAGTCATAAAGACGCATTATCCTTTAATTAAAAGAAACTTGGTGTGACATTTTTAAATGCTTTGTCATCCCCTTTATTTTTTTATATCATGTTACTGCTCTCCTGTACTGAATTATGAGCTCCTTCAGTACATGAGCAGATTAATGAACTGATAAGGACAAACATCGTAGTCATTAACTTGGATACAGCCATTTTTAAGTTATTGAATTCATTATTAATTTCCAAATTAATGAATAGCTAAAGTGGTATTTACATAGCAATTGTGACCCAAGGCAATGCCGATATGCTGATGTGATGTTATTGTCAGTTAGCTATGTCCTTTAAGTTACTGAAGTGTGCTTTCAGTCACTGAAAAGGAAAGATGTCATGATCAATGAATGCTGACTCATTTGTAACCAATGCGTTCCAAAAGCAGAGTAGCTTGCTAGCATGCCCTAGACTTTGTTAATCTCTCTTTGGAGACATCAGCAGTGTAGCAGCTGATGGTTTCTAGCAAACACACTGCATGCAAAGTGATATTTTGCTTAATATTATTTACAAAAGTGTTCCAAGATCAACATCCTTGTAGCAACTTTCCTGTCAGCCAATGAGATTTCAGAGACAGACATAGACTGGAGTTAAAGTTAGGTGCTTAAAGGTGAAATGGTGACAAACAAATAATAATTGATGATGCTACTGATTATGCTGATAAAATAACATGTAATGTACATTGTTTTCTTGTTCTTCTGCATGGTATAGAGCTTATCTGTATGTCCTGGCATTTACTTCTATGGGTATTTAGGATGTGGGGGTAAATAATTGTTTTTGGATGGTTTAGGATGGTTTGTCTTCCAGGTTTTGCATGGGTGACCAGTGGTTGGTGATATAGCAGCTCCGATTCAATCCAATTACAAATGCATTAATGTTATATGTAATTGTTTCACCATCCAAACATCGTCATCTCTTTGTAGCAGTGTGCATGAAACTTATAACCTTGCAGGTGATAGATAACCCTTCTCACGCAGATGTTATGAATACTGCTGTAATAGTCATTGTTGCCTTACCGCTCTGCCAGGAAATCATGAATCTGCTTTTTAATTGCTTACTGCTTGTCACACTCTAGTTTGTGTCTGAATGTAGTTATTCCACATTGGTTTGTTTATCTCTTACAGATTGAGAAGATCATGACTCTGATTGGAGCTGGCATTGATTTCTCCAAAGAACAGGACCGCTCTGTCCCAGGTACAAGCCATCACTACATTTTTAACTCATACAAATGTTAACTTTTTGTTTATGAAAATCATTTCTGTAATTATTTTCACACTAGCTAGTCACAATGGCTAACGTTTAAAAAGTGTCTTCTAAATTAATAAATAATAAAAAATAAAATAATAATAATAAAAAAGTAAAACTCATTCTACTTACAGTCAAGAGCTTTTGTCGCTTGACCATAACTGAGCATCAAGTGTCTTTGTGGATCATATATTGGAATGAGGTGCTTTACTCTGGCTCCCATATGAAAGGAGACCTGACTAAGTAGTCCAACACTGAAACACAATCTTTTGATGGGCAAGAGAAGGACGTAGGCCAAGTCCAGAGGGGCTGCATTATTGAATGAAGGATATGGGACTGGCTGGCCCTTTAATGGAGAACAAGAAATCCCAGTGTGCCATTGCAGTTAAATCAATGGACGCTGAGATGCTTGACAATTCAGCCTTGATGATGCATGAACTGTTCTATGTGGAGTCACCTTTCTCTGGAATTAACAAAAATACAACTATCAAGACCGTCAAGATAGACTGTCATGATTGCTAGAGGACCAGTCCTATCTCTTCTTTTTGTCAATGACCTCATTTCCTGTTTTCTGCAGACATCCTACTTGTATTACTTCTATATTATTATAGGTATACTATAGCTGTATTATTATAACTACAACTATTGCTACTACTTGAAGTTTGAACAAACCCAGAAGCACAAATACCAGATTTTGAAACGTAACTCATCCTATAGGATTTTTGGACATAAACCTAAAATCTTGTACCTAGAATCCTAGAAATGAAAGAAATGTTACTTTTATAAGCAGCCTGATATAATTTTTAACAGGCAAATAATAAAACGGGCAAAGGAGGGAACTGAGCTATGTTACAGGGGCTGAGGTGGGCTCTTTTGGCTTGGGCCAGTTAGTAACCACCTGCAGTAGCAATGCCCTGGTGTCCACTCAAAACACCCTAGCAACTGCATAGTAATGTCCTGGCAATCAACCACAACTCTCTCACATCACAGTGGTGAATTTGGCACTGGCGAGCGGCTCTCATTTTAATATGGTAATGTAATTGGGCATTTGAATTTTAAGGCATTGGTTATATCAAAAAGACCCAACTCCTGCAACAGGAATGTTGACAGATTTTGGTTGTTTTCCTTCTGTCTTCATAGAGAAGTGTTAAAATATTAACATGCATATGTGTCAGAGGAATTAGACAAACTGCCCTGCAGATCAGCAATAAACCCCAATCTGCACTCTCAAGCCTAGAAGCATCTGCTTCTGTGTTTGTCTTTTGCTTTCTTGATAATCACTAGTTAGCTTAACACCTTTTTTTCTTGACTCTTCTTTAAAGCAATAACTATAATATTGTTGGCAAAAATAATAATAGGAGTACGAGAGAGAAATGGTCTGGGTTGGGTCAATGAACGGGACAAAGGTTGAGTCCTTAGACAATGGACAGCAGGCCTGCAGTTTCTTTTAGGGGAAAAGAGAGCGAGGGAGGGAGTGCAGGAGATGGGCAGAGGGAGGGGAGAGCTGGAGGGAGGCAAAGGGAGAGAGAAAGGAGATGACGGCGCGAGAGCGCTGCAGAGCAGAATCGACACAGTCCGGTTGAACAAGGAAACCGTACCTTCAGTGATGAAGGGATTGCTGCTTCATTTCCTGGAACATCCAGAACAATCCTCACCACGCGTTCAAAGTATTTTCAAGTTTCACTGCAATCTCTAAAGAAGGGTGGAGGAAGGGCAGACACTGCTCTGACCTTGCATTCTGAAACAGCAAGTGCCGGTAGCCGTGATGTCTAGAGAAACTAGAATGTCCCAACGTCTGCAGTGTTCTCTGAAGATTACCTGATCTGCTGAAGTGTGCCCACTTGCACTGTTTGGATCTTGACTCTTTCTGGGAGATTATTTTGCTGGAAAAGCAAGTACTTGTACTTTTGTGGTTGAGAGTGATTAAGTTGAATGACTCGGGTGGATACCTAATAGTGTGATGGGTTTACATTTGCTTTGCTTTTATTTTGATTAGACAGACTTTGATGGTCACGGAGGCATTTATTTAGTACCTTATGCCTTAAGAAAAATTATATACCAGCTAACAGTAAATAATAAGAAATCTAGAATGGTGTAGAATAAAGTTAATTTCAAGGGTTATATTAGAGTTAGGAGCTGAGGTAGGAGCGCCGACTTATTTGCTCTTTGCCTGCCAAACAGCACTTCAGTTTGGCTTTTTTCTTTAACTAATGTTTTTATTACACAGCTGTGTATGTTTGAGAACCACTGAATGATTCTGTATAATGCAAGTCATGTAACCCTGCCTTGTTTGAAAGTTATCACAGAGATTGGATTAGAAGTTCATTTGAATGGTGTTAAGATAAGCATAGTATAGACATTACAGTTAAGACTTGTGGTAAAGCACCGCAGCAATTTAGTTGCTTTTAGGAGACTGGGAGATTTGTAGTAGTGCTTTGTAGTGAATATAGTACTTGCGCTTAATTAGTCACGGCACCAGTTTCGGCGGGAATGTAGAGATGTCTATAAAGTGTATTCAGTGTGGACATATTTCCATCCTTGGTAGAGTCACATTAACAACAAAGGCCTGGTTGAGGTAGATATTAGCTCAGGTTTATTTGTGTGCCTACCTCTATGCAGACACCCCAGGAGTAACATACTAACTTTCCATCCATTAGATGTTTTCTAATGGCCCTCTGTTGTGCTCTTTCTCATTAAACAGCCTTGTCAATTAGAACTGGAGTATGCAAAGATGGATCTACACGCTTACACCTTCAGGAACTAGCCTCTCCTGGATAAGCAAATGGGTTTATTTCTTCACAGGTGTTTTTGCTGGGGAGCTCCTTGTGGATTATTGTGATTCTGTTTCTGTTGACAAGTGTATTTTTCAGCAGATGCAACTTTCACTTTGGATTGCAAATCAAATTGATTTTTTTAAAGAGTTTTCTGAACTCAAATGGAAACTTTGACAATTACCTAACTGACCTCAACACCCAGTTTAATTAGCTCTCTCACCTTATAGAAACTGTTAAAAAGCAACATCAGACTTGTCATAAACTTCTAAAATGTGGTTTATAACACTGTGATTAATACGAGCATTGTGGCCATCAAGTTGGGCCGATTCCACTTCCCAAATTTACCAACAACAAGTTCTGTTCATTCCAAAGAAGCGTGGTTTCGCCCCTGCTGTGGGAGCAGCCACACCTCTCAGCCGGGACCCTGTCGCCTCTGCCTTCCTGGTGTTTGTGCTCTCGGCACTGCTGGCCGAGGATGATGTGGCAGTGCCATGTCTCTTCTTCAGCGTGCCGATGCTATCGTCTCAATGGTTTCTCGCTGCTCAAGCGCCTTCCTTTGTCTGCAGGTGGAGCTGGGCGGCTACTTGACCAGCCGGTTGGTGATTGGTTGGAGCATATAGGCCTTCCACAATATGAGAGCAAGCTGTTGCTCAATGGCTTTGATGACCTGCGATTCATGGTGAGTGCCTAGTTTTTTATCCTTCCCACAATTCTGAAGCTTGTTATTGCTAATGTTATTGATAATGTGATCATCTTTAAGACTTAAAAATGATCTGTGTTATGATTGGCCAACCTCTTAGCATGTAAAACTTTTGTGTTTACCTGTTTTTTAATAGATGGGGAATTGAGCTTGCCATAGGCTAAACAATAGTGTTTTAAAAAATATTTGTGCTTTTGACATCCTGTATGTCATATTATCACTCTGCTGTTCTTTGAAACTGCTGAAGCAACACATCATCCTACTCTCAGGAAAAATGAGTTTGTTAGTGCCTTTAGTCTTCTGTAACATCAGCCTGACAGTCAGCATTCTTATATTAACTGTGTGGTCAAATAAAAAGTGACTGTTCTTTGGGTCTTAACAAGATTTGCCTTAGTACAGCTGCTGAAGTTGCATGGCTAGGCCCTGAATGATCAATCATTAACTTAATTAGGATGTTGATATCAGAGAAGGCTAAGTGGAATTTCAGTTAGGCAGAACTCAATTATTTAGAATATCTGCAGAGTAGAGTGTGGAAGTTTATAAAGAGACTGCACTACAGAAAGTGGATCTTGACAATGCCAGGAAAAGAGCATGCTGTTCAATCGTGCAAAATCATATGTTGGAACGTATCCACACGTAAACTCAGACCACCATGCCATAGTACTATTACCTGGTTTTGATTCTGTTACCTTGTGGCCAGATTGAGGAAGCCACAAGGTTTTATAAAAGAACAGTGATGCTGTGTTGTTTTTAGGGTAGGTAATGAGGATTGATGGTGCTGTGGTCCAAAGCCTCAGCTGGCCAAGGAAGGTGATGTGTGTGCTGTAGTGTTGCAAATTACAGATAGAGACTGGATCATTTCAGAAGAAATTAAGGTTTTATAGCCAAGTCGGTCACCGATGGCTGTTGTTGTGTTTGCATGAACCATTTCTTGACACATTGGGTTTACAGCACCTTGAGTATAACTTCTCGTATTCTTATATTAGTGTAGAATGGAAAAAAAAGTTACAGTGCCTTAATATCTATCTATATTTATGTATGTTCACACATATATTCTCATCTTTAATTTCTCTTTAATTTCCTGTCTTTTTTATTACCATATATACAAACTATATACACTTTAAAGAAACAAAAGTTCCCTTTATATACAGCTATTCCAAACCCACAATGTAAATGTAATTGCAGTTAATTCGGTTAGCTAAAATACTGTGACTCTGTACTTTAAATCAGTGTCATGAATATCATTGTATATTTCCATTGCTAGATTTGCAAGTACAGATAAACGCCACACTATGGCTTGCACAAATACTGGAGACCAGTTTTTCTGCTGAGTACTGATTGCCGGAATACAGTTGTGGACCATGCTGGTTTATATACTTTATGGAGTATTAATAAATATTCACTTGACTGTACAGCTGTACTCTCTTATATGAACACTGACTGTCTTGGTGGAGTGTGTTAAATGTATTCAGATTGAATTTGCCATGTGTCTGTATGCTGGTCTACCATTTTCACATAACTTAAATAGCTTCATAGATTTGAAAGCTTCAGCTGTGGATGTTTATTTGCTGCAGAATGGTTTGAACATTGCTGTAAAGCTTTTTCTCCTCATGATGTATCATTTCCACTTCCTTCCCAGTGCTGTTTGCTTTTAGAAGTTGAAGACTACATCTTTCTCTGCTCAGACTTTGCTTTTAATGTCAGAGTGGAGGATTGACTTTGTTCTTTGAGATAATACTGTAGGAAACGTCAAGACATGTTGTTCTTCTCTTTCTCAAACACAAATGCATTTTTTTCTATTCATTTGTCTTGTATTATGCTTGTTTGTTTTTTGTCACTTTCCACAATGTCAAAATGTTTTAATTTAAGGTAGTATTTGCCCTCTGGCTCAATCCAATCAATTTTCCAATAATAAAGTCCAGGCCTGTTTATCTTGTTTGTTTCTCTCTGAAATGTGTCTACCACAGTTGTAAAATGGGTGTGACAGCCATTGCATATTCATTTTAAGATCTCTTTTGCCATAAGCTCATACTTTGAATTTGTCCAACGATCTGAAGCAAGTAAATGTTACTTTACATAGCATTATCATTTAAGTAGTGGAAGTCGAGACGTGTGGTAAAGTTGAAATTTGTAAATTTTTCACATCTCATTATTAAGCAGCGTAATTTCATGCATAATGAAAAGCTTCTGAAAGTCATAGCTCAAGCAATATACATGAGATATTAGAGGTGTGCCTGTGGGCTTACCAGAAAACAGTGGTAAAACCAGTGTTCTCTTCTCTTTTTTTCTTCCTTTCTGAGCCAATTCTGTATGTACTTGCTTGGAGATAGGGGTGCAGGATAAGGATTCAAAGGTCTTGGTTTTATTCCGATACCTGAAAAGTGTCTTATTACTGCCCCACATCCCTTTAATTTCATCTGCCCACCCTGACATTATCACTCCATTCCACTTTTCCTTCCATTACTTTTTAATTTGCTCTAAAGAAAGCAATGGTTTTTGGTCACAGATGAGACATTTAATCAATTATTGAAAGTGGCCCATTCTGCCATGTTTTAGGCATTGCATTAAGAAGCCACGTCCATTTTTTATGTGGCTATTTTTACTTGAGTATTAAAATACATTTAAAATCTAAGAAAATCTAAGAACGCAAAAGTCTTTTTCATGTATTCATGAATCAAGTGCATTATGGGAATTTTTGTTTGGAAGATGTAGTGAGTGGGCGAAAACATTTAGGTAAACATGCTAATTAGTTGTGTTTGTTATCCAGTGGATATAACTCTCCTGTTTGTGGCATAACTGAACACAATGATGTGTACAGTGGTATTGGGAAAAGTGGACGAATTTAAGTAAATGGAGGAGGTTTAATTAAATGAGAAGCATCTTCATCTTTCCCAAGACAAACATCAGACGGAAACCTCACCTCAGTGAGTTTACTTTATAATTAATGCTGAGTGATATAGCTTCACTCATTCACTTCACTTCACTGTAGTATGACCAGTTAGCCATTGTAACCACTGAGATTTGTAGGAAGAAAAATGCAGTAAAAATCTGCTTAAAAGGCATGTTTCCTTATCTTATACCATCATCAGAGCTCAAAATTAATGGCATAAAAAAATGATTACAGTCATTACAATGTTGCTTATTTTTATATTGGTGATTGGTGATCATTTAAATGATTGTGAATATGCAATTAATTGCCCAGCCATGTACAGAACAGAAGTCTGGGGATCACTGGAGATCGCTCAGCTAAGCACATACTATACTAATGACAAGACATAGCATGGCCTATCCATCACAACCCTATGCACATTAATGTCAACATAAAATCAATTTATAACCTTATGGAAGTAAAACAACATCCAAACACAGTTTTGTGTTTAACATATGACTGCTGCCACATGTATTCAGTACTGAGCAAATTTGGTATGCCCTGATAAATGAAACTGTCAACTAAGCTGGTAGTTTTCACTTGAAGATGTCAGCCAATCATAGCAGTTAATTTACATATCGCAATCTTAAAGGTACAGCATCACACTGTCTCTGACTGATCACTACAACACCATAACACTCTAGAGGCCAATCAGGAATAGGGGGTGTATGTGCCAGCTGTTTGATGTTGCCTGTGTTGCGTAAAATAATTAAGTGATCTACCACAGTCAGAACAGAGGAGGTACCTGATTGGAGCTTCTGAAAAAATCACAATGTCATTGAGTATTCTACTGAGTTTTCCACAATTTTCTGGTTCTGGCTGCAGAGAATTCTCTTATTACTTGTGGAATTGAGTTGTTATTGTGGATTTAGGTTATTAGTGGTTGAATTTATCCTCTGCTATCTCTGAGGAATCTCTCCTCAACTGGAATCAAAGTTTTATTCCCAGATGCCTTTGTAAAACTGGCAAACTTTAAGAAGTGTTCTTTATTTGCAAAGTTTGGCTCTGTCTCCAAAGCCTTTTGAGTCAGTCAGGCATTTATCAGGAAAAATTGCTATTACAGCTGTTCACACTTAAGATTAGGAGTTTAAACAAACCACTAATGCTGAGCATTAAACATTTGCCATTTATCTTGTCATACAATAAATGATACCTCAAATTGTGGTTTGATGAGGAACGTTGTGCTATTTTACGTTGTTATTTTTACTCTAAATGATTTGGGCGGTATAGCTTGAGCCTGTTCCCCATCTGCCGAACCTGCTCACGCTTCATACCAATGAATGGACTAAACTGAAAGTTGTTCTGATTCCTGGTAAGTGATGAAGGACTGAATGAAAGAGCAGTGATGTGTCTTAGATTTCTCTGTATCAGTGTGTCTATCAGAGCATTAGAGCTGTGGTTTGGTGAACAGCAGATCTTCATCTGGTTTTGCTGATCGTCCATGGCACCATTATCTTGCCACCTGCTGAAATGCTGTGACCTACACAGGTCCTGATTATGTGTGATACAAGTTTCCAGTCATAAGTATTTTCACACTGGAAATATTACAGCCAAAAAATGATACAGCTCTATGAAGCAAGATTTTTGGTCCAATAAAATTTACCTGGGGAAACTAAAGAACCAATGAAACTTTAGATGGTTGCCGTCGCTTATAACAAAAACTGATTAAAATAGATGAAATTGCTTTTGATTTTGTTTTGCATTTTGTGTTTTTCGTTTAATTGTTGTTTTTGTTAGCAGATTTGAGTAGATCTGAATCTAGCAGATTTTAATAATTTTGTAGTGTGAGTCTGTGTGGGAATGGACTTTTTTGTCTTGATGTTCACATGACAGCTGGTGTGCCAAAGGAGTTAATGTTATGGATACATGTGAACACAGAAGCAGTACATGTTAAACACTTTCAGTCTGTTGCTTCAGTATAAGCACCCCATTCTCAGCACTCACAGCATCATAAACTCCCATCATGCTTTGTGTGTCTGAATCGTGTTCAACATGTTCTCTGTTTCCAGATTTTTGCTTTATCGGTGTGCATTTAAAGGCAGGAGGATTTAAGTGGTCCTGTTGTGTGTGTCTTCTCTGTGTGTATGTGCGTGTGTGTGCACATGCATTCTTTGTGACCTCACTAGGGGATCTGTACCCAATCTCTTTATCCACTGTTAGTTGCATCGATTGCTCAGTCGCTCCTACTGTTACACTTATTGTGTTTCGGTTATGTGGCATTGATCGAATAATTGTGTAACACATGCACGCACACCCGGTGCTGAGATATCTGCTTCATCTAGTCATGTGCCCTTAATCCATAAAGTAGAGACTTTCCTGCTTGTGTGTGTGTGTGTGTATACACTGCTGAAAGAATGTTAAGCTTAACATTTATTCTGCTTTTCTTTATTGTGTGGGTGCGTTGAGACCAAAAAAGACACTTGCTAAGTGGCACTATTGATACATTGTTGTATATTTATTAGGGCTGTCTTAGTACAATGTAGTACAAATCATAATTTAAAAAATGCTTTTACCATTACCCCTGACCTAAGGGATAACAGGCAGCACTCCTCCCAGGCCACATTTGCTTCGGGGTGCATTCGTGCATTAACAAACAGATTGAACCTCAGGATGAGAAGTTCAGAGATATAAAAATTAAACAATATATTGACCTCTGCAATATATAAAATCATATACAGTAGTTTAATTGAATTATCTTAATTGGATGCTTAGCGTTTATGTCGGAATGTTTAAACTGTATGTGTTTGTACAGGGAAATGACGTCATGGAAGAGCAGGATCTGAGGGAGATTGGCATCACGGATCCAGGGCATCGCAGGAAGATTCTGAATGCTGCTCGCTCTTTACCAAAGGTTTAATTAGTCTAATTTTATATATGGCTGGTGGAATATGATCACAGGCTTAGGCTGTACATGTACACACATGATAGTAGCCTTTAACAGTTAATCAGTATACGTCAGCTCAGCTGGTAGTACATCTGTACTGTGTCTGATCAAGTGTGTATGTTCTCTTCCGGCAGGTAAAGGCTTTGGGTTATGATGGAAGCACATCTCTCGCTGCCTGGCTGGATGTTCTGGGTCTCCAGGAATATCTGCACAATTTCCTGTCCAGCGGCTATCGCACACTAGAGTGTGTAAAGAACCTTTGGGAATTGGAGATTGTTAATGTGAGAACATGATATTTTTAAGAATATAGTATTAGGTTTACTCAACGTGTGCAGTATTTTTAAACAGTTTTAACTTTTACAAGACAGAAGTGAGATGGGAATTGCCCTAACTGACAATAGCGAGAAGTTTGTGTTTCATTTGAGGAATCGATTTAATTACTTGCAGTGCTGAATTATTCAGTGCGGAGTTATTGGACACAGGGTACTTGCGTTGATTTCTAATGGATCATTTGTCTGTCTTGTTTTTTGGTGTTTGATGTACATGAAGGTGCTCAAAATCACCTTGTTGGGCCACAGAAAACGAATTATTGCATCATTAGCTGAACGACCCTATGAGGAACCCCCAGTCAAACCACCCCGCCTGTCTCAGATCAGAGTAAGTATACAAGATAGTAGAGATTTTATATTTTGGTATGAGTAGACAACATTAAAATAAGGCTGTGAAGGACAAATGTTCAGTTTGTTAAAATGCTGTTTTAGCTTACGCCATGGGGGTCTTTGCAAATGTTTGTATAAATACACAGCCAAAATGTTAGCTGGTGGTTTCCAATGCACTTTCATTTTCCTGTGAGAAATTGCAGAAACTTCTTACTATAAGACACGTTTTGTGATACACAACACATCACAATATCCTAACAGTATTATTCACTATATATCAAGATTATAACAGTAATGTTACATCAAACTATGTTGAAAACTATGTTGAAAGACATTGTGATGCGTTTTGTCGACTGACCAATTGTAGAAGTAGTTTGTTTACAGGCATAAATTCTTGTACAGACTGTACTTCCAAATCTTACAGCCTTGTTTTACTTTATTTACTTTATTTATTTTAATCTAATAATAATAGAGCGTGGTGTACTTCTATTCAATCTGTCATTGGCTTCCTCATGTGAATCGATTATGCTAAAGGGCTTTTTTGGTTTCCATATTTTTTTTTTAGTGTCAGGATCTTGTATCCCAGACTTCATCTCCTCTGAGTCACTCAGACTCCTACACATGCTCACTGGATCCTCTGTTGCCTGCAGTGGATTCTGGGAGGAGAAGAGGACCCGATTCGGACTACGACCTGGCGGCCCGACAACGGCCCAATGATAGACCACAACCACAGGTGAGTTTATATCCAGGATTCCTTGAATTCCTTGAAGTATAAACGACCATAAACTACTCAATTTGATTGTTTATACACATGCATGAAATATTTTATTTACTAAAGGAGAGGTATGAGGAACGTCAACGGGAACCTCGCTTGACATTACGACCCCCGAGTCTTGCCGCGCCATACACCCCAGTCCAGAACTGGCACCACCAGCCCGAGAAGCTCATCTTTGAATCTTGTGGATATGAGGCCAATGTAATATTTCTGTCATAAAACAACCATTTTAGATCTTTATATGTTCATAAAGTCATAAATCATATGGAAACCTGATGGTGTTTGGATAATAAAGTTTACTTGTTTGCTTTTGCCTCATTTTCCCTCTAACGTGTTCTGCAGTATCTTGGTTCAATGCTCATAAAGGAACTAAGAGGAACCGAGTCAACACAGGACGCCTGTGCTAAAATGAGGGTAGGTGTTAATGGACTCCGTATGAGATCTGAAGGTCTGCTGTGCCCACCAGGAGTGAGAATTTTAAATGTGTGTGTGTGTGTATACATGCAAACATAAATACAGAGAGAGAGAGAATATTATTATATTTTGGAACGAAACCAGCACTGTCAGGAAAAATGCCACCCATGCAAGTTTTCTGCGGCAGAACGCTGGTGCAAAAAGGACACTTTTATAATTTGTACACTCAGAAAAAGGCTTTCTTACAAGGTCTGTGCAGAAAAAGGGAAATGGGAAATGAGCAGACATTTACATTACCATTTAAATAGTTAAATAATTAACAAAAATCATTGGCTCAGCCAATCAATAGTGTGGTACAGTACACTTAATGAAAGACTTTGACAAAGCAGAAGCTCAGAGTAAAGGAAGGGAATCATTGTGTTGCCTAAATATAAGCATTGTCTTTCAGGTGAATGCAATGAAGAACCCCTCCTAAAAAAAATCCTGAACACACAATGTTGTTGTCATGCCAAAATTGAAACACTAATAAGTACATATCATTTAAATAATTGAAATAATTTTGCATTTTATTTTCTCAATACAGTAATAAGCTTGAGAATTTTGTTGCCTGTTGAAAATGTAAATGCATTAAGGTATTAAGAGTTGAGGAGAAAAGTGCTTGTCATAAAAATAACAAAAGCACTTAAATTAAGCACATAAATTTCTTTATACTGTATTTCTTTCATTCTCTCTCTTTCTCTCTCAGAGATCGACAGAGCAGATGAGGAAGATCCCCACTATCATCCTCTCCATCACATACAAGGGTGTGAAGTTCATTGATGCTGCCAACAAGGTGATGACATCATCCTGCTCTTTTGTTCACCCTAAACAGACAGATAAACAGCCAGTAATTAAACTGAAAGCCCTTCGGACTGCGCTGAGGGAGTTATTGACTGACTGTTGGTTGCTGGTCTTTGTCGTTTGCTCATTGTTGAAGGTCACTAGTGTCTTTACGCTGCTGCATTTTTTAGACAGATGTCTTATCAAGATTAATGCTGAAAATGACTTGGCTCTGAAACTCAAATCACATGATCTGTTTTCCAAACTGGAGACACTTTTTTTATAGTTAATCTCATAAATTGAAAACATGCAAACAGCTTTCTGTTGTTAGCGTTAGTAATAATCCCAAAAATGCAGAAAGGTAGCTTGCGTTTAGTTTAAAATATTAGCCATCATTAAGAACGCATCAAAACTCAGTGTTTTGAAACGGAGTCTTTTTAAACAGACAGGTTAGAATATGCAAACGTGAGCACAAATTCAGAGAATTCAATTCGTACAAAAGATTAAAATTTTTAAAATCTAAAAAACGTAGAAAGCAAAATGTGTTAATGTTATTAAACAGTAGTTTTGTGTTTGCAGTGGCCATTTAATTTGTCAGTCTACGTTTGATTATAATAATTTATCTTGGATATGTGTGTGCAGAACATCATTGCAGAACATGAGATCCGGAACATCTCGTGTGCGGCTCAGGACCCTGAAGACCTCTGCACTTTTGCTTACATCACTAAAGACCTGCAGAGCAGTCATCATTATTGTCACGTCTTCAGCACCATAGACGTGGTGAGATAAGCAAACAAACGACTGATGAGTGCTGTCAGATGGACTCATGCGATGCTGGAGATTGTTAAAGGCCTTGTGCCAGATCTCTAAAAGGATCACAAAGAGTTTTACTGGGGAAGTTGTAAGCAGCAGCCCATTAAAAAGGCATTGATCATAGAGCTGTGTAACTGATACACTCACCCATCATTGCCTTAAATATATAATAATGTTTCTGGAATCTTTGAACTAATGAGTAAAGATCGCAGGATGCAGTTTGAATACTTCTTTTCTTCTACCCACTTTTTATTTGGTAGAAAAGCATAAAACTGTTCCAGATTGCACTGCTACACAAGCAGCAATGAATGTCATTTACAACACAAACAAGATTGCTAATTTTCGTTTTGACCGAGATGAAAAAATTAAACCAATGCAAACGTCAGTCAGTTTTTACATCCTGTCCTTCACCATCTGTAATTAAAAGCATTATTAGAGACAATATCTTTATCTGCAGCTGTTCTGGTGTCCTTTTCCAGATGCCTCATATCAGAATTCCTGATCTCAATAATGTCTAATGTGTAGTTATGTGTACTCTATTGCATTACTTTCTATAACTAAACTTGTTATTGGACACAAGTTATAATGTCTCCTGAGTGCAGTGTAATGGGGGATTGTACAGTTGTTTGATGTATGAATCTGTTGATGAGGGTATTAAAGAAGATGGATTGTTACCGTCATAGACACTCAGTGATATTTTTCATAATAATGATTTAAGCACTCTATCATCGTCGTTAATTAGTCTGTCTCCACCCCTTTGCAGAACCTGACCTATGAGATCATTTTGACGCTGGGACAGGCGTTTGAAGTGGCCTATCAGCTGGCATTGCAGGCCCAGAGGACCAGACAACAGCAGAGCGGAACGGGAGGGGCAGAAATCATTGAGACCAAGAGCAGTCGACCTGTCCCGAAACCTCGAGGAAGTATGCGCAAGTCAGGGGTAAGAATACACACACACATTGTGTTAACCCTAGTGAGCAGCCTATGCAAGCAGTATTTATCATAGGTGGGCTGCCAACATGAATGGTGTTCAAAAACTTTATGCTGCCTCTTCAGGTGCTTCATTTTAGCCAAAGTACCAGGCAGTATTTCATGTATCCTTCAAAGAGAATGGCAGAATCCCAGAATGCATTGCAGTGAGCTTAGTAAAAAATTTGATGAGATGAGAGAGGCAGATGAGGTGAGAGAAGTTTATTATTTTTTATTTTATTATAAACTTTTATCAATGCCAGTTAGGTGTCCTCCTGCATTTTTGTTTCTTATGTATAGCTTTGCAAAACAGAGGCTCTATGATGTTAGAATACTGTCTTGTGAGGGAGCCATGTTTTCTATGTTTTATATGGTAGCATGCTCAAAGAGAAATAGTTCTTAGTATTGGCGGCAGTTTGTGAGGTTCATGGCAATAAATATTTTAAACATACACAAGAATTTGGTGAAAGACACTTGGTAGCAAGTAGAAAAAAAATCCACCACCACCAACGTGCACCCATACATTTTAAGTTATTCAGTCTCTTTGTGGGGCAGTTTTGGCCAGAATAATCTGCAATTTTGAACTAAACTGTATAGCAATTAATTTTCTGTATTTGGATGGTAGATGTACTTTGGCTGTGAAGGCTATTGATTTAGTTCTTTTGTGAAATCAGTTGTTCAGTTGTATTGTTAATGTTTTTTAATGTTTTAATAAGACTGCAGTTTTGTGGTCAGAACACCATATTGCAATCCTTACCAGATAAAATATTTATTGCAGGCTTGTGTTTAGAATGTTGCTTCAGTGAACGTCACTCAAAAACATTTTTGCATTCAAAAAGCAGAATGCAGAAGGTTTTGGGGCATAGTTTTAAAGCTAAAAGCTACATTTTTTCAGACATGTCAGAAAACCGGAACAGTCAAGATGAGATCAAAAAATAGCACAGATGAAATCCAAGAACGCACCTTGAGCTCTGTAATTATCTGACTGTCTCATCTAATTGTTGGTTTCTCCAGACTTAAGATGATTTTCTGTTGATTTGAATTTTTTTCGGGCAAATTGAGGGCAGCTCAGTCAGAGAAACTAAAAGAGAAATCAGATTCATTAACCCAGCAGTGAGTGCGAATGATCCTGCCAGTCTTCAGACTATCCACTCACTACCCTGTTCTCATTACCTATGCTCTTCATTGCTTCTCTCTCTCTACCAACTTTGTTTCAGTCAGTGATCATTCTAACCTTAGATAGCATGAGATAGCTCATAGAGCGTCCACAGTTTGTTTATGCTTTTTGTTTCCACAATCTGGTTTCACAAGTTCTAATCTGATTGGCTGGCCTTACACAACTACTAGAAATAAAGGCACACAGTATTTTATTAGCTGTCAGATTATTATTTAATCACTAGGTTGTTACAGTGAGGAAGTTCCACAACAGAACTGTTTTGCTTTATTCTGCTTTATTTCTGGCTGTAAAACAGTCCAATGTTTTCTGTACACTCACTGGGCCAAAAACACTTAATTCACTTAATTCATTTTGTCATGCTGGTCTTTGTTGTGGTTTATTATTTTAGATAAGCCCACCCGTAAACAGCATGCAAAGATGCTGGTCACTCTACGTGTTAGTCTCGCCCTTTTTATATGGGTAGCTTATAGCCAAAACAAGCTGCATTGTGGACTGAGACACTCTTTTAGTGCTGTAGAGCCCCCTGCTGGTCCTTTGTGAAATAGCATTAATTACTGGATATATATCCACAACATAAATCATGTTTTCTCCAGGATCACCTTAATCCTAAACCATTTTAATCCTAAAATGGTTATAAACCATAACACAAAAAACAAATGGTCATCTAAGTTATAATAACACAGTGAGCCTAATGTCTTCAAATACATTAGAGTGCTTGTATGTGGTCTTCATGAAAATCGTCACTGTCAGTGGAATTTTTTTGTCATTGGAGATTTTGTCATTCATTCCAAACCCTCTAATTCGAATCTAGCTATATTAGATGCATCCCAGTTTGAGAAGAGCAGTCATAAATCACTTTACGGCTGTAGAAGTTTCCTACAAGAGCTTAATTCAGAATTTTAAGTGTTT
>JAZGTI010008112.1:0-19190 GCA_036877585.1 Botia kubotai | reverse complement strand
AGGAACTTAAACCTTGACCCCCCCCCCAGTTCACACTAAACTAGTTTAAATTTTAGGAGGTCACCAGGTCACTCTTGGTTCATTTGGTTGCTAGTATGCATTCCTACTTAACCACAGTATTCAACTAAATGACAAAGCAGGTCAAGTGAACAACTGTCTGCACTCCCATTGGCTGTTGTTACACAATGTTTTTTGCATGCGTTGTTATATTAACTATAAAAAAGTTAGTCAAGCTGATGATGCAAATCACTGTCAGTGTAAACAACATTTAAGACTGAATCCAGAGTCAGTCCAGTCCTGAAACCCCTCATGTTCAGGTCTCCAGTGACAGAACCAAACCTGAACTCTACAGAGTGGTGTCTGATATTCAGAGAAGACAGTCAAGAGCAATGACTGATGATGTGAAGACACTACGGTGAGACCTCTCTGACCCTCACTTTCCCTTTAAACAGCTCCATCTCCACTTCTGTTCTGGAGAGAATGTTGACGCAGCCGAGGAAGGAAGCACAGATAGGGCGGATGTGTGTGACTTTCAGGGCTAGATAAACAGCCAGGACACTTCGACTGAAGACAATGAACACGTATGAGCGGCACCAAAGCCCAGCGCACAAGCTAAAGCACCACAGCAAAAACAACCTGTAACAAGCTGCTGTATTCACACTTAATACTGTATGTGTGCTGTACTTCACTGGAGTGGGCCCGGAAGGGACTGTGTCGGCCACGAGGGCAGAAAGACTAATATGGTCAAATCAGATGCAGCCATTTGAGGTCATGTGACCCCTCTTCTCATCCTGAGGTGTTGGAGGTATTTTTGGGTTGGTAAACAGAAGCACAGATTCACACCCTCCTTCCACTCGTCTGGGCTGTACACACAAACGAACCTTTGACTTCTAAACGCGATGCTTGATTTCTCTCTATTTACAGTACAGCATAACTGGACTATATTATATAGTGAAAAATCCATTTTCTGGACAGTGTAGCAGCTACGTCACGCTGCAGTGGAACACTCATTTAATGCAGCTTCAGTGTTTATCATGTAGTAAAATGACATGTGTTAAAAGTGTTTTTAAGATCATTCTGGACTAAAAGGAAACAGTTAGCTGCTTTGAACAGGGTTTTCAATCAGATTTGAACGAGGCCTTTTGCACACATGAAAACAAGATGTCTTTTAAGACTCTGTACTTTGTGATAAGCAGTACACAGTCCAAGATAAAGGGGACAAATACTGGGGCTCTATAGCAAACCTTAAAGCTGCAATCTTTAACCTCTGCCTCTCTAGCGCCATCTCTGTTAGAATCATAAAACTGCAGCTCACTTTACACACTTTATTACATAGGCAGAAGTCAAATGAAGCCAAACTGACATTTCCCAGGAAACCGGACACGACAGATCTAAATACGCTATGAATTTCAGCTTTAATATGTACAGTCAGGAACTTAAAAACAGTAGAAAGTTTGTATCACGGCCCAAACTACACAAATTCTGTGGCATTCATATCAAAACTTTCACTTAAACTGGAGAAATTCCATAACAAACAAAGAAAATTAATGTATGACGTAAGAAACATGACTGTCTATTAGTAAGCAGTGTGTGTGTGTGTGTGTGTGTGTGTGTGTGTGTGTGTGTGTGTGTGGCTCAATATGACCTATGTGGGCAGATCAGAATAAGAACATCGAATTAAAACAGGAAGACACGTGTTAAACCAGCACACAGCTTCTAATGCTATTCGTAATGTCTAAACAAGCAGGAGAAACATCTGCATGGGGACCAAACACTGTTTCAGCAGAGGAGTGTGAACAGCAACATGCAGCCGAGCACGGCTGCAAACAGGAAGTGACAGATGTAGTCTGATATCAGGAAAATCTGATTTCTGTAAGAAATATCTCAGTGCCAGCTCTGTGTGACAAACACATCCTTCTACAGACTGCTGGAGAATCACAGCTGAGAGATCAGCATGTAATGAGTGTCTATCAGTGTGATAGAGGATGTGACATTGTCAAACACTTTTACTTAAACACAAAGTTTGAAGCCGTCAGCCCACAAGGGCGCTTTCCGGTGCGCACTTTTGAGTGAATGATTGTCAGGTTTTTTAAGTCGTGCAGATAAATAGAGTAACTTATTTTCTTGACTAGACAGAAAACATCTCACTCACAAAAATACCAATCGTTTTTTTTAATATGGTGCTATATTTTGGACATGTAACAGTTTATATTCAATAACAATTATTTCATTACGACAGCTATGAAAACACACGTGTGCGTGCGCGCGCGTGCGATGGAGGCAATCTCGTTTGTTTTTCACAACACAACAAATAAAACTCGTGTCAACTTCACGACATATAATGCAAGTCACGAACATAACGGTTTGATGCTGCAGCATGAGATACTGGACGTGCGAAGTCGATACAGCACAATAAACACGACAGATAAACACCTAAGCAAACGCGTCGCTCTTACATAACCCCTGCGACCACAAAAACAACGCGTTCATTAAACCCGACACTCTCTTACAAACACACACAAACACCCTCTACATGCAAACAACACAAGTCATCGTAAATGATATCTGCTGTCTGAAGACCTGCAAACCGCAGCGGCAAGAAAGTGCCCAAAACTCACCGACTGCGCAGAGATCCATGAGAACTGTGCCGATGAAGAAAGTTCCCCAACACAGCGCTGAAAGCCGATGTTGCTCCATTACAGACGCCGTCCTGGTCCTCGCATTAATGTCTGATCAAGCTGTCTGAGTTGCTGGATGAGGACAGTTCAGGCTCTGATCCTGAGACAGATCTGCTCATGCTGGTGAAACGACCCTTCACTGGTGAAACAGGAAATCTCTCAGATGGGCTGGACTGCTTCACGACGCGCTTCTCCTCCAGCCTGTCATTACGCGTGTCTTCGCTTCTCACTTCAATAAAGACTTTAAATGACACGTTACAATATTATCGTGTCGTTTTGAAGAGGATGGACGGCTTTAATGTGATGCTCTCACGTGTGTGGCTTATTTCTTTCATTCAAAGCGGTTGAAGTGGAAATTATCCAAGCAAGCGTAATATATAGCGTGTGTGCACTCCTATCATGAGTTCTCGAATTATTTTTTTACAAAGTGTAGCTTCAAAAACCTTTACAAAACGACTTTTAAAGCTTTAAGGAAATAATAAGGGTCAGCATGATGGCCTAGGCTATATGTAAACACACTGTTGCCAAAAATGATGACAGTTTGACAGATATTGGGGAGGTCCTTATTTGTAAAGGATTCATAAATGATTTTATTTAAAAGAGTCTATTGTATGGCCTTTCCTCAGTGTGGCGATATTTATGTGAGACAAATTAAAAAACGTTTCTGGAAACACCAAAAACAGATCTGTCAGGGAGTTTTAGGAGCTCCTCATTAACACAAATGACTCAAACCAGCTTATTCATGTTCGGTTATGAATCTAATCATACTAATGAGAAGAAACAGCATCATTAGTGTGGAATAAATCATAAATGAAGTCTAAGATCCTAACAGTAAAACAAACCTCTGTGTCTTACATACAGAGTTGCTTTCTCTGTAATAATTTCACCACAACACTGGTTTCAACTCTAACCCTTAAAATACAGCTGTCACTGTATGTTAAACATACATAAACTGTCTCGCACTTGACCGCTACTGTTTTCTTTAGATTTAAATAAAGTTTGGGTTTTTTAAAGGCAGCTAGTGAAGCAGAACAGTGTGGTGTCCTTCTTACTACTTTGGTTAAGCAACCTTTAGACATGTTTGTTGGATGGAGTAGAGAGACATGTCAGAACATGCTTAGAGCACAGCCTACACCAGCAGATGCAGAGATCAGTAGACACGATTCTGACCAAGCCAAACCATTCACTGCAGCACACAGTCTGATGCTATCTGCAGCTACACTGTCCAAGAACTGTGTGTGTGAGAGAATAACACACAGTAGAATAACACGCAGTATAGCAAACATACATGATGCTGTCTGTGGTAGTATGTCAACACAGCATACGTTTTAAAAATGATGCTAAACAATGACATAGAAGAATCATTTTTGGCTGTACGGTTCCATAAAGAGAAACGTTTTAACAAACCAAAACAGAAACCTGTAAAGTTTGGCTGCACCTAAAAAACAGTTTCACAGCAGCTAGACATTTAAACACACAAATAAATCATCTTTCCAGAACCTGAGGAGAGATAGACTTTTACTAGAAAACATGTTTTACACATCTGTCTGTTGGTGTCATCCATCACTCTGGTAATCATCAAACATTTCACAGTTGACAGGTCTGTGATCAGACCCTCTCTTCACCCGAAACATCTGTTTAGATATCAGCCAACAGGCCTGAAGCCATAAGAGCAATCACAACTTATCTGAGGTTACACTCACCTTTTAAATCAAAACACTCAAGCGTGTCGCGTGTCATGCCGGCTTGATTCTGAGCACACAAACACTGAGGAGTAGAGCAGAGTTTCTGATCTCCACTGCCAGCTGAACCCAGATTCTGAAGAAGTCAGACGAGATGCCTTAACAACAGCGCAGTGTATGGTCACAGAGCGCACAAGTGTTTCTGCACTTATAATATTCATAAAGTGGCCAAAGATAAGGAGCAGACTGCTTACCTTACCACACAGCTGTCGGTATGATTAGAGTTGACGAGACACAATGATTTCTGATATCTGATATCTGATCAAATTTCTGTATTTAGTTTCTGACAGTCTGTTGTTGGTTGTTTAGTTCTGACAGTTCTTGTTTTGGAAATACATGAGTGTAAAAATGTATCTATTGTGGCATGACAAAACAGTGTGTGTGTGTGTGTGTGTGTGTGTGTGTTCAAAGTGATGAAAAATCTGGAGTCTAATAGAAAAATTTAATTTTAATAAGTTCTATTAAAACTACTGCAAAATCTGATAACTGATGACTTTTGAGAGAACTCACAGAGAACAATAGCCAACGTTCTGAGAACATTCCCTGAAGGGAACATTCCTTTAGCCTTTGGCCTTCTGGATTTCAGGGGTAGTTTTAACATCACACCTTTCTGTCACATGACTCACAGATCTCATGTCAAACCTCACACAGAGCTGTACAGAGCTGTACACACGACACTCAAAAAGCTTTCACACACTCTGTGCTGACTAATGTAACTGTGGTTACACAACAGTTGATCATGATGGATGAAGAGGACCGTTTGTAAGAAACCTAAACCATCTTAAACCTGAATGAATGCTAGATGGAGAGTCTTTGGGACTGGTCTAGCAGGTGGAAAAGGATAACTAATACACTGGTTAACTAGAATGGTCTTTCTATCGAAAGGCTGGTTAAACTAGTTAGAAAGCCCAAAGACAACATTTGGTCCCCAGCAATGTTTGTCTTTAACGGAAGTGTATATAGTGTATATATCAGCATACATTAGCCTGACAGGATGATATTTTTCAGTATACAAATACACAAGCTAAATATAAAATGCACAAACCACATACATGACAAACATGTTTTTCCTTTACTCGTGTTTAAACATGCTCGCAGAAACAATAACTCAATTTATCAAGTTTTTAAAGTTATTAACAGGATGTGAGTCACCAGGTGAAAGAGTTTGTACACGGTCACTGTATATGAAACGCTTCAGCTGAAAGATGACCCAGCAGCTCTCGAAGGTCTGGATGAACTCAATTAGCTTATGGGAAGTCAGTTTGTTGTGAGTCAGTAGAGAGTCAGTCCACAGCTCAGGGTGAAATGTTTCGAAGCACTTCCTGTGGTGTTAATCCCTTCAGTCATGCTCATGTGCCAGCTGTTATCTGACACTTCCTGCGTTTAGTGACACATGGAACAGAGTTAAACACGTGTGTGTTTCTGTAATCACAACCAGAGTGATGTACTTGAACGGGCTTGTGTATAAAAGTACACAAACTCAAAATATTACATGGAAAAAAACAACACTTGTTTAAGAAAATGTATAATACTGCATTGAATCGCTAGCCTGTTACTTTGACTGAAACATCTGTATTGTAACCTGGGTACTTATTTGTTGTATTGGTACTTTGTTTTTCTTTTCAGCTTGTGTGTGTGTGTGTGTGTTAGCAATACAGTACATAAAACAACCAGTAAAGCACTTTAAAGTAAACAAGTTGAATCTAATTATAAGCACTCATGGATTCTATTGACTTTCTCGTTTCTTCTTCCCACTTCAAAAGTTTACACGCTTGTTCACTGTTCCTCTCTGGTTTATGCCTAATTAACCAAATAAACCAGCGGTTACTCAAACATAACATTAGTAACCACATGAAAACTAAAATCGCTTGCTGAAAACAGGAAGTCAAACACACATTTATACAGAGCACAAAAACAAAACTTAAAATTCTTAAAAAATAGAAAATAGAAAAAATGAGAGAGACTGAGTGAGTGAGAGAGAGAGAGAGAGAGGGGGGGCAGGACTGTGTCACATTGGTGAATTGTGGGAAAATTCAGCAGGAAAGAGGAAAAGGAAATGAATTGTCACACAGCCGACGCCTGCCTCCCCATATCCCCATATATGAAATCAGAAGAAGCCAGAAATCAGAGGATTCCTTGTGTAAAATTTAAAGAAGAGAGTGTGTGTGACCTTGTGTATTAAAACACAAACTCTTCTTTTACTGGTTGACCCGTCTTCATCCTCTTCCTGTCCTCTTTTTTTACTCTTCTGCCCACACACTGTCACTCTGTGGGCAGAAGTGTCCTTTTCCAAACAGTAAGTGCTCTGGAGACCTGGAATTCGGCTCGGAATGTCACTGTCAGGAAAACAGGAAGCAGCGTCTCTCCTCCTGCTGCTTCTATAAAACATTCTTTTTCCTTCAACCAAGCTGGATTTGAGCCCCTTGAGTTTGTGGTCTGGAAGGTGGAGATACTGGACTCCTGTAATGAGTACGGGGATGTGTCATTAGTGGATGATGGGAAACGAATGGATTTGAGGAGTGGATGTTAATCATACTGAAATACGGAAGAGACATGATTACAGGATCTGCTGATGGCAGAGATAAATCTCACAGTAAAGTCATGTAAACATGTAGTTTCAGAACGCATGTGTCAGAACACAGTTCATAACGAGACAAAATGACATGTTTTGGTCTTCATATGTTGTATAGTTTATTGTATGTATGATAACAGGTTGGGTGAAAGTATTTTTGAATATGAACATATGAATTTCTTTGAATTAATTAATGACACTTTGTGTACTACCTCAATTCAAATGTGCAAATGTACATTACATGTTAAATATGCCCACAGACAGTATCTTACAGTTCACACACAACATGTGAAAGTCATAGTTTAGGTGTGGCGGTCACTATTGCATCTGTGACACAGATTTAGCTGGAAAACACGTCAATGAAACATTGAGCTACAGTTCTCCATCAGCTGTCAGGCTGTGATGTTTCACTGCTGGAGTTTATCTAGCAGCACACTGAACTCTCTGACTGAAAGCTGTGATGTGTGTGCAGAACAACAGAACAGAAGCAAGACACACACGGGATATTTTTCAGCACGTCTGGTGAGGTTTTGGTACCCGCAGGAATGTAAACATTGGCACATAACGACACACAAAACATGTTCCCCACACATGACTGTTAAAGAGACATGATGAGATTTTCACCACAGCACAGAAGATCATGAACCGTCATCATGACTGTTTAACCAGAACTCACTCAGTTGTTTTGTAGTGCTGTATTGACTGCAGGCCAACGCGCTCATCACCTGTTGCTAGAAGTTATCATTATGAATTTAAGGCGTCATTAGAGACTCAATGTCATCCAGTAGATGGAGTCACACAGGTTGTTAACTTTAGCACTGTAATATCACGCTGAAGTGAATCATGTGCCAGTGTATGTTTTGTGAAAGCTGCTGTGAGTGATTTAGTCTCCTAAAGTGACGGCTCAGCTAACAGAGAACGTTCTCCTGGCTAACGTTCTCTAAGAGTTCTGTCAAAGATATCAAAGTTGTTGTTGCAGAAACGTTTGTAAAACATTCTAGCATTATTGTAAGTGAGAGAACTAACATCATTTGTGTTGTTTATATAGGAGAGAACACACTGCTTGTTTTGGAAGGTCTTTGCTGAACAGCTCAAAGCTAAAAGTTCTCACATGATCTCACATTTAACTGTGCAGAGACAGATCATATCAACATAATGAACATTCACACAGCAGCACTGCAGGAACAAAACAATCCACATGCATCGAAAGTTCACACAGTGTCACCAAAACCAACCCAGACACTTCTGGACACTGACAGACAGACAGACAGTGTGTGAGTGAGTGTGTGTGAGTGAGTGAGTGTGTGTATGTGAGTGTCTGTTGCAAAACAGAAATTACAAACCTGTGCCTGTGAAACAAGGATATAACAGTAAGTGTATGAAGTCATTTCTCAGATGTGAAGTGTTCCAGCCAAACACTATGATGTTGTATAACAGAGAAGAGAACATTGTGTGTGTTTACTGGGAAAAGTGTTTTGTGGTTCTTGTCCTCCTGACACACTCATCACATTTCATCACACTGGTATGTAACACACACACACACACACACACACACACACACACACACACACACCCACACACACACACAATTATCCTTTCACCAGATGACTGATCTGTTAAAACCAATGTATTTCTCTACGTGTCTAATAATCAGATCTAATAATGTAGTTGTTTCTATATGTTTAAACACATGAACAGTGTCTACATCGTGTGTAAGTGTTGCTGCATCATTATTGCTTATAGACGGTTCGTGAAGTTAAACAAACTCTTTAGTACATTCAAGTATTACTTCACTAGACCCTAGCAACCAGCCAAAGCACCTTAGCAACCACACATAGTCACAGGGCAATTTTCCTCTGACACTTCAAGGACAATGTTATAAAAGAAAGACAGACGGATGAAATATGTGTTTTTGATGGTAAGTTGAGTCAAACATACGCCAGTTGTCTCCAAACCTGTTTTTTGAGTGTTTCCTGAACAGTCGAAACCACCACAGTCTAGACTGTACGAGTGTTAAACATAACGACACACACAGATGTAAATTCCTTTACATACCCGAAAGGTCATTTAAAAAGAAAACTGGGACAGTGGGAGTAAAACACTCAGCTGACAAGTTTAGGTTGTAAGAACGTTTCCAGCATTTCCACTAGTAAAAAAAAAATTAAAAGTTGTAGGAACACTCAAAACCCCCTTTTTTTAAAAACATAACAAGAATGTTACTCAAACATTTTTTAAATTCTGTAATGTTTTTTAAACATTCCTCTAACAACTTAAGAATAACATTCCCGAAATATACATATATAAAACATAACAAATGTTGTTGTTTGATACTGCAGGAACCTTTTTGGTAACTTTGAGAGAACTTTTTGTGAATGTTAGCCAGAATGTTCTCTGTTAGCTGGGTAGTCTCAAGACCTTTTCCTGCACGCTAAAAGCACAGATCTGTTGCATACTACTATTTTCTGACGTTTGAACTATACATTTCAGCTCTGAGGTGAGGCGCAATCTTCTGGTTAATCTGCTTTAATAACTGTCAGTCATTACAGCGATTAATGATCAGCTGACTCTTGATGGTTGTCCGGGAGACTCAGTCTGCTAACTGAGTTTGTCCTGTTGGAAAACATTACCGTCCACAGGCACAGAGAGATACTGACTGAATGAGTTTAGGCAGGCTGGGAGCTGTTATGTGTGCACAGTCAATACATGCCGGAGAGACCCTGAGACGCGATGCAACCTCTGCCCGCTCTGTTAGTGTAGTGTAAGATTACTGATCCAGGAACAGTTATTTAGCACTTGGATATTATGGTGTGGAACCTGATCCTAGATCTGCAGTGTCCTGTATATATTACATTCAGCTGTGATTGAAACGATGCAAGCAAAACAAGAACGTGAAGATGTGATGTTGAGGTCCAATGATGCTCTTTTGCTTCTTAAACCAAACACCCATAGTACCTGTTCAAGCCACACTCCTAAAAATAAACGTTCTTAAAGGTTCAATGCCATAAGAGAACCATTTCTGTTCTCCAAAGAACCATTTAGTCAAAGATTCTTACAGGAACCATTTCTTTCTAACCTTTTCATAGTCTAAAGAACCTTTTTTACTATAAAAAACGTTTGTGAAACAGAGAGGTTCTACGGATGTTAAATGTTTTTTATGGAACCATACAGTCAAAACTGGTTCCTCTATGGCATTCGTGAAGCACCGTTCTTTAAGTGTGTATGAGTCCATGAGAAAGGAACTTGACCCCCCGTCAGAACTCCAGACACACTGTCTGTTAAATGACCATCTACTGTTCTAAGAGTGATTCATACACACGAGTCGTTTTATTTGTGGCTTTTAAGAAATAATAGCCAGACAAATTGATTCATAACACAAGTGTCTATGGAAGGTTTTCTTCATTGCTTCCCTATGTGGTATGATGAACTAATGCAGGAGTGATTCCTAATGTTCTGTTCTTCTCAATAACACAACCAAACTCGAGATGTCACGGAGAAAAACATTGTTCTGATCATGTCTGATTACCACTGTTTACTGTTTTGCATTCATGGAAACCTTAGTAGTTACTTAATGAGTGAATGAAATCAACATGTATGGAGATGAGGACATATGGAGCAGCAGATTTTGGAGCTCAGAGCAGAAGGAGGTTCAGACAATGATCAGAAAGTCCGTGTGACATTACTGGTCTAATCAGGTCCAGATGTTCTTGGCTTTGACTAAACAGTCACAAAGAAGGGCCGCTTAACATCCTGGGCACAGTACTGTTAAGGACAGAGTAGTTTGGATGATGTCGTAATGCTTGAGGAACGCAGAGTCAACATGCTCAATTGATAAAACCAGCTTTTAGGATATTGGAGGACCCAGTGAAACACAAATGAAAGTTTTGTGGCTTGTACTTCATGTTTATTAGTTTTGAGGTCCTCTATATACAACATGTAAACTTTTTGGAAAGTTTATAAAATACATTTACAAATGCGCATATAAAATTTGCCCCTCTTTTTTCTTCCAGGAAATGAGACCAAAAATGTTATATAAATGTTATCCAAATATTTGTCCAATAAAGTCTTTTGACAAGGAGAATGACCCCCTCCATTATTACCTACAACTGATTAGAAACAGCAAGTAGAAATTCATGGATTTGAGGGTTTTAATGTAAACTGAAAAATATTGGCAGTATAAAAAGCCCTTTCATTTCTCCCGACCCAACTTCCTGTTTCAACAGAAAGTATGCAAGCTTTGTGAATATGCAAACGTGAAAATGTGCAAAAATTGTATTTATTAAAACCATTGCATGCATTACTTTACTGCGCTGTTATGGAGAAAATGACTTAATATTCTTTAACAAAACTGATCCAGACACATGACTCTGATGTCACAGGGCAGATTCATGTCGAGTCTGGATTGTAACATACCACAGAAGACTGAAGTGGTGAATTTTCAATCTGTCAGAAGACTTCATGTAGCATTTCATTCATCAGTTAGCTTATTAGTGAACTTCCAAAACCGTCTTCCCATTAGACCATTACATTTATGAGAGGTAATCTGTAATCTGTATTACACTGAAGACCAGAACACACACACACACACGTGCTTGTATGAGAGCCTGCACACACACACAGATCAGCAGTGACCGGTATGCAGTTTAAACCATAAAAATGACCCATCCTGCTCTACAGTAAACAACATTAGTTTATAATTCTCTTATATTGTACCGCCACCCATATACACCCAAACCAGCCCAGACTGCACAGCCCTCCCCTGTATGGAAAACAGATATTCATCGTCTCTCAGGAGGGCCTGGATCCCAGCCGTTACAATCACTGATCCCAGATCAGCAGTAAAGCATCTTCATCCATGGCAGAAGTTTCTTTCTCCACCTGGATTCAGTCAGTAGCTTTCAGCAGTGCCCATCTGTCCTGTTTCATCCACACATCGCACGCTGACTCTGTTTGTGTCTGTTGTTGAGGCTGATGCCATGGCAACCGCTCCGGCCATCCGAGCTGCCGTAGAGTTCGTCATATCTTGAACGAGGGAATGGAAAGAAGAAAAAAGGAGTGTCTGTGTGATGTTTCCCACTATCGGTCCAGGAAAACTGTGACGGGAAAATGAGGAAGAATTAAGAGCATATCAGCCTGACACAGAGAAATAAGAGATGTGCATGTACAGAACCATGAAAGAGTCACAGACTGACATTATTAGTGCATAAACTAAATCTAGTGGATAGTTGCTGTACTTGTACAGAAACAAATTATTGGCTGTTAACTAAAGGCTTTAGTCATTGGCCTGCAGGTAATAGAAGCAGTTTGGAGAGTTGATTGGTTCCTTCTGTTGCTCTCCAGACACGTGTCCGGTTAAGATCACAGAACTTCAGAGAAGTTCTACCAACCTGTTAGAACTGAGCCTTTATCCTAAACAACTCCAGCTTCTGCAAGAAGAAGAATCAAAGGAATACCAGGAATGATCTCAGGCTAATGACGTTGGCTAATGTTCTCTCAAAAGACACAGAAGGTCAATACCTGTGGAACGCAAGATTGCTTCATAATCCTGTGGTTCGGAAATCCTTACAGAGGTGCTGGATCAAAAAATCGTTTCTTGGTCGTAAAATAGGAACACGGGGAATACTGCAAAAATATTTAGAACAATCATTTCAGACAAGAAACCAGTGAGAGAGAGACAGAGGGACATAAAACAGACTAAACACCTTTTGGCAGCAGTTCTGAGCTCTGTATTATGTAAGCGCAGAGACTCAGCCCAGTATGATACAAACGTATAAAACATGAACAAAGAAAATGACAACAGAGGAGAATAAAGACGCAGTGGCACGGAGGAAGGAATCAGTGTGGCATGTGAAACTGGGAGGAATGGGTGTGTAGAAAGATGAGGCAGTGGAAAGTGTGTTAATAGCACAAATGAGTTACCATGTGACTTTCAAACTAGTAGGTCTGTTGTGCTATCGCTGGTTAAACAGTGTGTTGTACGATATAAGAGCAGACTCACTAATTTAACATGTTAACTGTAAATGGAAAAACATTACAGTTTACAAGAAACAGCTGTAAAAAATCTAGGATGAATCTTCTGTAACAGTTAAGCACTAAATTAAACAAGACAACACAGCATGTTCAAAAGAGGCACTAAATTGATCCAGCTCATAAAACAGAAGCACAAATTGGGTATTGTACACTCCCCCTCCCCCAGCGGTCTAAATGTCAGATATGAGAGTGAGTTTTGTACTCTGGATAAGGCGGACAGAGGTCGCAGGGTTAAAGATCAATGTGAGACTGAAACAGTCAGTTGTGTGTATGAACAATCCCTCCATCAATCATACTCAAAGTAGTGGGAGGAGAACCGGCCCAGAAAGTTACCGGGCCCTAAAGAGAAGGTCAGAGGTCACTGGACTCTCATTCTTTCCATTGGAGTGTCTGAACTCAACAGTTCTGCAGCTCATTTAGTTTTTGTATAGATTGTATTTTTTAGTGTAATTGCACTACACAGAGGCCCTATCAGCAAATTAATACGTTTGCACCAATATTTTACCTAACAAACATCTAAAATGTATCAATTATCCATAGAAAGCAACATATTTAACCATACTAAACTTTAGTAACTTTGTTCAACTGGTGATTTTGGTGACTGTGTAAAGTCAGTTTCTCCAGGTGTAATTTACCTCATAAACTAACACCTGACAAGAAACTGCCCAGTTTGTTTTTGTCCAAAAATATATGTACTGTTTAATTAGATAAAAATCTAACATTTTATTTTATTCTGTGAAAAGTGTATTTGTGCTCTCGTTCTTTAAAATAACGCAGTTTAATATTTTATCACGAAAATGTTTTATTTATTTGTTGTTAAATTTCACTTTGGAGCTGCTTGAAATGACATTTTTTACATTTAAATTTAATGTCAAATGTTTATTTTCTTGTCTTTAACAGCATTTCCTCCAGCATAGAGCACGAAAAACAAACGCTCAGACAGCAGAATGGGAAAATGACGTGATTTTGTAGATTTTTTTATTGAAAGCTTCATCAAAAGAAAAATTACAAACAGAAGTTTAAACCTGACATCCAACAGATGCTCTACAGACGCTCTACTGACGCTCTCAGACGCTCACAGCTCGAGCGCGTCAGAAATCATCACACAACTTCCCTACTTTCATATTTCAACAACACCTGTACAGAAAACATTTCCATAAATATTTCTCTATTTCCTCTGCCTGTTTGTCTCTAATTGAGGTTTCTCGTTAAATTTGGTGGAACGTGGTGCCTGTTTTTCCATGCCCTTCCACAACCAATCACGTTGTCCAAAGTCTTGACAGTCCAATGAACATTCTTCATTCAAAGACTCCAACCGTGACAGCCAATCAAATGTACAGATACACAATGCATGGCTTTGAGCTCACATCCAACGATAAACAGAACGTAACAATGGGAGCACAGAGTTTCTAGCTAGCAAAAAATCTTCGAGTGAATAAAAGGTGATTTGTAGCTTAACTGAATTCGAGTTTGGATGAGAACTCTGTCCTACAGCTTAAAGAAAACATCCAGCTTCATCTCACATTAATTCACTCTATAATGAGAGGCGTGAAGGCTGTGGAGGGCAGAAACCGCACGTACATCTCGTAAGAGAAAACCAGCGCGAGCTTCCTTCTGTTTCCAGGCCCTTAACCTTTGAAATGAAATGCCTAATAGCAGCAAGCACATGACAAAATAACTCTCCAAACAGGCACAAAACACTGACTTTTTTGCTTTTAAAAAACTGAAAAGCTAGCTTGTTTTCAATGAAACAGTACTGCCTTGGTCTTTACGATGATGAAAACATCATTCATGTTTCCAGAACCGGTTCTTGCATTGATTTAATCGCCAGCAGTGAGGATAAAGTCACCAACTTTGTTTTAATACTGTCCTCTAGTGGCTAAATGGTATCATTACTGAGCTGTAGAGGCTGTAAAGTCTAAACATAAAACATGACGTCAGAAAGAGCGCACAGACCAGTATGACAAGAACACACTGTGCAGAAATCAGAATGATCTTTCGAGGGTCCGTCAGTATAACCTCACAGTTCAACCTAACCCAGCAGTTCTGTTACTTTACAATTCTTAAAATCACCATCATAAAAAATAAACTCCAAATACAACTGCCTTAATCTTATAATGACACCTGGATTCATTCCCAGAGCACCTCGCGAACAGATTACCCTGACTGTATAACTGACTGTATAACTGACTGTAAAATGAGATGTTTCCTCTGTCTCTTTGTAGCTCCCTCTGGAATGGGAAACCTGATCAATTATAGCAGACGGCCAAAATATTAGCCACCTATTTCTAACTTTAACAGAAGTAGCTGTCAGTGCTTCAAAGCAACACACCTGAGCATAACAAGTAATGTTCCTGCTAACAGGGAATGTTTTTAGAACGTTGGCTAATATTCTCTAAAAGTTCTCTCAAAGTTTTTTCTTTAAAAAGAAAACATTTGTGGTAACGTTAGTAGAACGCTAATACAATGTCAAAAAAACTTTTTTAGAACATTTTGAACATTCCTAGAATATTTTTAAAGTGTTTGTTACTTAATGGAAACGTTGGGGGAAAACCTAGAATTGTTACTGGGGTTCATTTTTCCTCATAAGAGATTTCCGAATGTCTTGCATATAACGTGAGGCATTTCAGTTGATGTGATTATAAATACATCTGCTGTGGGGCCGGAGGCGCTTGTTTCCCAACATTTGTCAATCATACTGCAGAACAAATAAGAGATGCTCATTTCATTCATTTATCTCAGTGCCCCTGAAGCAAAGTTGATTCATGACCTGCGATTTCTCCTGCATTCCTGTGTTTTCTCATGGTAAACTGCTTTTGATGAGGTAGTGATCTGTAGAGTTTAAACACACACTAGTGAGTGTTTTGATTCCTTCCTGTTCAAATGATGAAAAGAGTCTTACTGGTAAAAAAACTCGAGCTGAATGGATGTGTGATGTGTTTTACAGTGACTGATCCTGGGTCAGTGACTGTGAGGTGCAGTGATGGAGACTGTGCATTCAGCTGACCAGAGAAATGAATGATGGGTCAGTCGCTCTCTGTCGCCCCCTGGAGCAAAATCACACTCCTGCAAAATCTCTGATGCCAGACACTCTACAACAGTGAAGGAAGTTTTAAACTTTTAGATTTAAAAAACAACTTGGCTGTCAGGGTCAAACAAATACTTTTGAAACATAATTATTACAACACCAAAACATATCAACTAGTAAAAGAAAATGTGATTCACTCCACTGATTTGAGGGTTTTTTATCTTTGGTATAAACTGTGTCACCCACAGGCTGCGTTTGATCCACAGCCTAAAGAAATATTTCTATTGCTTTTTGTACACATTTGCTGTTCTTGTTTTTATCCATAAACTCTTCATCTACGTAGATTTGCACTGCCGGTACATTTTTTTGACATTTTTAGTTTTCAACTTTTTTCGCAATGAAACAAGCAAAGCAGGATAAAAACACCTTAAAGCTCATAAAAAATATTGCCAATAAAAACAATAATGGCATAAAAAATGATCAGCACTACACAATAACTGCATTGATGCAGTTCATGATGCAGTGGATTAAAATTTTTTCCTCCGTTTCTACAAAAATGCAACTCTTTAATCTTCATCACCAACATCATCATCACCATCATCATTACCAACATCATCATCACCAACATCATCATCACCAACATCATCATCACCATCATCACCATCACTAACATCATCATCACCAACATCATCATCACCATCACCATCACTAACATCATCATCACCATCATCACCAACATCATCATCACCATCATCATCACCATCACCATCACTAACATCATCATCACCATCATCATCATCACCATCACCAACATCATCATCACCATCATCATCTTTCTCTTAAACACAAACTCAGCACTGATCATTTACAACCGTTCTCTCTCTCTCTCTGATCTATACACATTCATTTTCTTTCTGGTTATTTTTACTGCATTGGTCAGTCTGTTCAGTTCAGACAGGAAAATGTCTTAGACGTTTCTCGAAATTAAGGCAACAAAGATGAAAAAACATTGATATTCTCTAGAAAACTAAAATCTAACTCATAATAAAAAGAAAAGTAACAATAGCTTAGAATCCGAGGAAGACTTCTGTAGCTCTCGCTGTTTTACATGAACGTTCTTCCTCGTCTGATAGAAAAACTCACTGTTTCTGAAACCTACCTGCACATTCAAAAAAAGAATCAGAAAACTTGTTTGAATTCGTCGCTTCATGAAGAAGTTTTTCAGTTAGCGGCAGGTTTCACCTTCCTGACTGCGTGTCTCTCGTCTGGATGTAAGTTCTGTAGAGGTCCTCTGCTGTGACCAGGTGTTAAAGAAATAGTTTGTTGTTTTGAAGCTTGTGCAGAAGTTGACACAAATGTGTGTTCCTCTCTTGTGTTACGTCTTCGATGTTTCCTCGCCGCAGTCACCTCAACACCCCCCTCCTCCTCCTCTGGTTATCTGAGCCAATGAGAGAGATTGATTCTAAATATACTCTTGTATTATTATATCGGATTTATTAAACTACCCAGCTAATAAATAAAATAAGGTACAACAACAAGTTGTAAGAATGTTTCCCTAATGTTTCTATTTAGTAACAAAAACATTTTTAAAAATCTAGGAACGTTCAAAATGTCCAGTTTCTTTGACATTGTATTTACATTATTGCTTATGATCATAAGAACATTATTTAAACATTTTAATTCTGTAACATGTTTATAATGTTCCACTCACAACTTAAGAGTAACATCTTTGCTATATAACATTAAAAAACAGTTCTACTAACTTTTAGGAAACATTCTGAAAACATTCCCTGTTAGCTATGTAACCTTTCCTTAAAAATGGAACTAGATGTTTACCGTTTGCCTTATCGACATATAGTCACTCAAAAACGTACTTAGCGGACTGAAAAGAGTAACTGGGCGTGTGATCACTGGCGCTGTCCACTCCCAGAGGCTGCGGCTGACCGCTGGCGTCCTGTGACGATGGCGCAACGCTCTGTGGGGACGCCTCTCTCACCAGACCCTGGAGGAAAGTGATGTGTGTGTGAATGAAATGACTGGACACACATATTACAGTCCTGCACCTTCCACAGCAGATATATATTGATATAAATATATTTAGATCACTTTACTCAGTGACTGCTGTCAGGATGTGAAGAGACTTAATACACACTGATAACAGGTGACGGATCTGTGTATGTTCAACAGTCAGTCGGTGAGCAGAGCTACAGTCAGAAACTCACCTCCACAGAGACGGCTGAGGCAGGCAATGCAGTGTACTGGGGAATGTACGTCCCCTGCATAGGAGCTGCAGCCGCAGTCATGTACTGTAACAAAACATGCGTCAGATCAGACCAATCAGATATAAGCTTCTGGGTCACATGTCCAGTGGTTTAATTATTTCAGGTACCAGTTTCAGGATATTGGTTTTATTTAAGATCTGGTGTGACCCAGAGCCTCACATATAATATACATTAAAAAAATGTAAAAATCTGCCACTATAATCATATCAGTTTATTTCATTTTTTACATCCTTGGGAGTTTGTACTGTTTTGTTTCATCGTACGGCTGTTTGCAAACTTTGAATTAGTATTTGGTTTGTTTTTCTAACTTTGCATTAAACTTTAATAAATGAGAATATTCTGTGCAATTTAACCTGTGCAATTTAACCTGCGCAATTTAACCTGTGCAGTTCACTTTGCTTTCTCTCCTCATTGCTGGTGTGAACAAGCTGCAAGTGAAACAGCAGATAAAAGATAAACAAGGTAAGAGATTCAGAGACACTCACAGTTCCAGTGGTGCCCAGAGACAGGTGGTTCATCTGCTGGGTTAGAGGAGCAATCATGTTAGCTGGCTGCATGGAGATGGTGTGGTCCATGGCTGGAGTGATCACAGCACCCTACACACACGCACAATTACGGGTGAGGTACCACACAACATCTGGACACCTTCTGGTGATGGTCCAGCTTGATCACACACTCAACAAGTCACACAACAACTCAGCTCGGCTGCAGCTGGCATCTATTATGGGGGCCAGACACGAGCTGTTCCACTTCAACAAGTACAATAATGTGATCCACATGCGCCTCATGCATACTTCTGCAGAGATGATGCATCGCTCACTTAACAGCAGAGTGCAAACATGTGACGTAAAGAGACAGAGA
>JAZGTI010008111.1:0-20604 GCA_036877585.1 Botia kubotai | reverse complement strand
CAACTCTATTATAATCATGTAATTTGTGCTACAGACTCTAATTGTTACGGAGGAGGCTCCCGCCCCTCCTCCTCGGCGCCAGCAGAGGGAACCTTCACCGGAATACTGACTATCCATTCAAACTACACTTCCCAAAGAACCCTTGCGCGACTTCCTGTTTGCCTCACGTGATCATTACCAGAACTATTTAAGCGCACAAGCGTGAACGTTCATTGCGATGTCTTGTATTGCTATTTTAGCGTACATTACAAAGCAATTATCTCCTGGTTGTCTTTTTGGGCATGTTTTGGATTGTGTATAATTTTTCGAATGTTTGCCGCCTGCCCCGACCATTGCCCGTTTACCGACTTGTGATTACTGCCTTGCCTCTGAAAGTATTGTTCGCTGTTGTGTTTGACCCCTGCCTGTTAATATCCATTAAATTACGCTGCACATGGATCCTCCTGCCTCTGCGTCTTCGTCACACTAATGATCTTTGTTTCTTTGAATTATGTGAGATTATAGGCATGTTTTTAACAGCAAACCCCACAGCTTGAAAAGGTAGATCTAGATTTGCCCAACCTTAAGTCACATTTCGGGTACCAATGATATATTGTCTTCCATCAGACAATAAGGTAAATAAAGGGGATTAGAATGGCCAGGTATGCAAGTGCTTAAGCGTATCATAACTACATGATACAATCCGGCTGTAACAAGAACGACTATTACATGTCGTTCTCCAAAAGAAGAGAAACATCTTAAGGCTTGTGAAAGTAATGGTGAGGAAAATTTAGTCCCTCTCTAAGCCATCAAAAAAGATGTACTGCACATACACTCTCAGTCAATAATCTTTATGAGGGCAGGGGTGTAAACATCACTACATTAAGGCACAACATTAATTACAAATTAAATTCATTAGATCTAATTACCCACGCAACCAGTCTCCCTGAGGTGAAGAATATGGCACAGCCATGACCGCATCCTTTGTTACTGTAATTTCCCTGCAATATTTGTAATTAATATAGAAGCATCATTCTGAGCTTTGTAGTCTTAGTTTTATCTTTGTGAATGGCACCAGTATTGGCCTTGTGCCTCCAAATCAATATTATTCCTAGCACCATAAATTGGTTACAAAGCAGCTTAACCAGCCTACTGGAAGATGGTAAGACACACTAATGGTCACTATAATTTAACTAAAGCTATTTCACACTTGGTTAGCTCAAGTAAGATCACCGCAAGAGATAATTTAGGTCTGTTTGAGTAAATATTTGAATAAATGTATTATACATAATGTACAGTATACATAATGTACATGTTACATTAACCAACAATAAACCAGCTACCATATAAATTCTACTGATTCTTTTATAAAGAATCCTGTTTCAGACAATGTTCAATAAAGTAACAACATTCAATAAAGTAAAAATTTGGCAGTGTGTGTGTTTGTATATGTTTTCTTTCTATTTTGAAAGATGCCAGGTCTGTGCTTGTGAAAAGCAACCCGACAATACCTCACTGTAGGTATACACTATAGTGTTGTTAATGTGTGGGCAGTGTTAGACTTCACGTTTTACTTTTAATTTTGGCACAAAAAGTTGGATAGTGATTTGACACGACCAAAACTTACTGTTCTTCCAATCAACCNCCCCCCAAACTCCAGGCTGGTGTCACATTATTTTCGGTAATTGTTCCTTTTGTGGTCTCTGACATGCAGCACTCTGGTTGGTTGGTGCACCTTTCCTCCAGAAGCTCTGTGAAGTCTGCAGACCCTTTAAAGTGATCATAGCCTCTCCCGAGCATCTTTCAATGTCTCATTCTTCTTTAGTCTTCAGAGGGATTTTGAGGAACACTCTTCTTCAGGCAGTGTGGTTTGATGTAAGTTTTACTTCCTGATAATTTAACCAGTAGTTCCTTCTTGGACTTCAAATACTGGTATATTATTTTGTATTCTTTCCTAATTTATGCACATTTGCATTCATTGATCTCCTCCCTACTCATCATTTGCTCAAGCTTCAGATTCACAACCTGAATAATGATCCCCTGTGGTTCTTTTATCCATTTCTGTGAGAGTCATTTTAATAATTGACTGGTAAAGCCAATTGTAAAGCAATTGTGTTCTCATTAAGTGCAATTATTTGCTTCTGTTTTTCTTCACAGACAAAATTCAGTTGTTGTATTTGTAATAGTGAATTTGAGAAGTGTTTAAATGGGCTAAATACTTTTTCAAGGTGCTATGTCTTAGATGGTTGACAATATAAATTTAGGATAAAAGAGCTAAATTGATTTCCTGTTTACTAAACTAAACCCTAAAGCCAAATAATGGTTGACAATAATATATAACCAAAGACTTATTTGCTTAACAGCTTTAACCAGGATAAAATTAGATTTTTACATTTATTTTAACAAATTTGGGTGATGTTTACCTGTGTAAAACTTTTTGTCACACTGCTAGGGTGTTGTGAGCAGTTGCAAGGGGAATTATTTATAATCTTTTATAATTATTAAAAAAGAAAATTATTGAACTACCAAATAATTTGATGTACCATTCATTTACGATAGCAAGTAGTGCGTAGGATGAGCTACTCAGCACAGTTTACCTACATTAGTGGTTTGTTTAAGTTCATAACATTAACGTTGTATTAGCATGTACTGCTAACGATACAATTTGTAATCTGGGAGCAAAATCACTTCAATGCAAAGTACTAATAAAAGAGTGTATGAAAATGTGTGATTAGTAGAAGATTGAAAGTTTTAATAGCTGAAGGACACATCCGATTTTTATGTTTATAGGAAGAAACTGAAATGAATGTAAATGAATTTGTCAGTTGGTTGACTGCAGTTAGTTGGCGTAATTAGTCTTTTGATATTGCAGGGTATTTAAAACTGACAGCATAGAGCCATTGAAGCTACAAATGAAGGACGTTAAACTTTCTGTTTTTAGATATTTTCTTCCACTCAACTGCACAAGGTCTTGACGATGTAGTTTTCTGTGTAAGATACTTTACGACTGAATATAAAGAATCTTCAGAAGTCGGTGGGGCATGAAATAGAGTATGCCTGGCTAACACTTTATCCCAAGTTGAATAGGAATTCAATTTGGTTGTTGGGATAGGGGCTAGTGTAGATTTTATGCCTGTTTGCCTTTTATTTTAGGGTTTTAACTGCAAGGTATTTTGCTTGCACTCTTCTCATGCCTGTATCTAATTTCACACTTTTGTAGTTTTTCAACCACTTGATTAAACTCATTTCACAGGAATACTGCTACACTATTACACAAGTTCCACATCAGTTTATCACTAATCATTATCGTTATTACACATCTCTCCTGAATACTTGGTTCTGATTGGTCAATCACAGCATTCAGCGGTCAGTTATTTCTGAATAATGATGATTGCCCTTGATAACATTGTATAATTGACCATTCAGCTAAGAAATCTGTCTCTCTGTGGTCTCCACAAGTTAGATAATTTCTACTAAATCATTAGTTTCATGATTACATATTTAATTGTTAATAATAATATTTTGTTTGTTAATAACTCCACACATAGACCCTGATCATCCTGTCAGGGTTTATTTTGTGATAATGACCAGCTAAGCATACTGTCTTTCTTTCTTTCCTAAATGACATCCAATCATACTTTTCCATGCTCTATATTTTCCCAAGGTTAGACCTTTGTTTTTTTAGCCCCACATGATAAGCCAGTCTCCCCCAAGTGATAGCATAGCTTTGTAAGTGACAGAACCAATTTAGCACAGCTCGACTGTTGAGGAGGGAGCGTCGGTATTGGAGTGTTGTTTGTCCTTGGCCAAACTTCAACTGTTGTCTCTCTAGTGGATTTCACATCTTTTCACAGTTTGGGAGCATCATAACACTTTTCAGCTTTTGTGGCACCAGACACCAGTACTGCATTTGACAATGTGTTAGCAGACTGACAGCTATGCGGATCTGCAGCCATAACGATGACAAGAACATGTTACATGAGGCAAATACTAATCACTATTACACACATATCTCAATGTCCCAAGAGGAAACAGATGTCATCTAGAGTAAAGTCAGTTGTTTTGTATTTAATTTACCGCTTAACTGTGGCCAAAAGAACGTAAAACTTGGGAGGACATGGGATCATTAAAACATGCCTTTTATGTTTTTATGTAATACATTAGATTTGTAACTCTATCACACTAAAACATTAAATCACAGACAGACAACACTGCAAGAAGAAAAAGGTGATTAAAATGTTAAAATCTAAAATACATCCTTTTCTTATTATATACAATAAAAAATATCAGGCATGTTATACATGAACTACCTTAGGGCTTTTGTTCACACCCTTACAACAGAAATCATTTGCATTATTTTCATTTCCTTTTAAGACTCAGGACAAATCTTTTTGTGAGCTATACTCATATTGAAGATCTGACCTGATTCTGAGTTATTATGTGTACGCTTTATAACTCACTGAAACTGACAATAATGTGCAGAACATTTGTCACACACAAACTATTATCACTTTCTATCTTGATGGCTTGATGTCGGATTTAGATTTAGTGTTTGATTCCTGTCTCCATTTATACATACAGGCTTTCTTTCAGGCTGTGATTTCTCACATTCTGCCTGAAAAATGGAAAGCGTTTGACACCAGGAGGAGATGATTTAAACAAATGAGTTCCTTTTTTTATAGTTAGCTTTTATGCTAACATTTTAGAACATTGCCAATGACATATAACTGTGAAAAAACGTTCTATAGACATTACTGTATGTTTTGAATGTTTTGCCTGTACTGAATGTTTTGGTAACTTGGTAACTTGGTAAATCTTTTAGAGACATTAGCCAACGTTTTGAGAATGTTTTCTGTTTGCTGGGTTATGTATGGGTTATATATTAAACAAACAGTTTGACATCACTTGGATTTAACTGAATTCTGACTAAAGAAATCGATAACCCAAACAGATTCAGATTGCAGTTTCTGTACTGTGATGCATGTACAATTATGTACAAGGTTAAACTTGACCGATCAGAATAACTTTTATTTGTTGTGTTGATAAAGACAACCCAAAAGAGAATCAGACAGACAGAATATGGTCTGAAACTATATTGAATGAACTGTAGCCAGTGAAGGAAAGTTTTCCTGAAGAGAAAAAATATATGACCATGTTTTACAGGAGTTTATACAGGAAATCCCTCATTTCACTTTGAAATTTGAAGCAAATTACCTTCACACTGGCAGCAGAGGTTTTCAAACCAGAAAGGCTTATATTGTTATTTTACACATTTTATGAATATGATTAAGAGTCTACCAGAAACTAGTTCTGTCTTACTGCTGTCGCAAGTGTTTTCATTTATAATATTATATACTTTTGGATGTCTGAATCCATTTGCACCTTTTGACTCCTTTAAATTGATTACATTGATTACTGATGAAATGTAATTAAAAAATCTGAAATCACAGAAATAATTTTGCAAATTTAAATTGATTGGACAAAGATATTATTACATTTGCAGCTGAAGTTTTTTGTCTTCGATTGGTTGTCACATTTAAAATAACTTCCCTAAATTGCTATGAAGTTTTTTAATTATAAGTTGTTTTTCCAAAGGATTGTTTTAGGTTCTAAAAATTAACTGTGTATATCCGCCTACAATAGTAAGTGGTTAAGCAACAGAACATGAAAACAGCAGGGCGGACAATTTTAAAATAGCGTGTTTACTGGTAGTACCCCCATTATACAGTAAGGCCCCATTAACTGAGGGGTTCTGACATGGATACAAAAATTTGGCTTAAATTTGACTTCCACGACAACCACACATGGTTAAAAGACTGTATTTTACATTTCATTCTGGCATTCAAACCACAAAACTAAACATTGCTCATTTCAAGCACTGTGCATGTCTATGAAGGAATTTAAGTTCAGGAGCAACTAGAGAGCATCTTTTTTTACTTAATTTTTACTTATCTTTATTTCACATGACGTTCAACTGTGAACAAAACCTAATTTCTTTTATAAGAACTGTGCTGTGTAGATAAGTATGGTCACTATGAAACATTGGTCTATTGCTATTGCACTCAGTCATGTTTATATAATGCATTTTTTACCGATGATTATATATAACATTATTTTGTCATGCAGCAGATGAGTTTACATACACTAATTGCACAGTGATTTCCTCTGAGGCAGCTAAGGTTTCAGCACCTTTCTCAAGATCTTAGTAATGCTAAAGTTCATCTAGCAACCCCTAGGACCTAGGAATAAATATAAAAGATCAAGCCTATTGTCTACTTTACTGGTCAAGAGCCTTGACCACTAAGGTAGCTTCCTTGTAGCTTCCTTTCTATCCAACCTTGTGGTTGGATAGAAAAATGCAATTGAAGTTAATTGGTTTATGCTAAACACTCTCACTAAACAACAGTGGTTAAGAGCAAACCTCTAACCCTCTACCCCATTGTTTGTGGTGCTCTAATTCATGTAGTCTGTGCTATTATTAAAAAAAATATTTCAGACTTTCTTCTGGCAGATGATGTAAACCTAGTGATGTAAGAATATGACCAGAATATCATAAAAAATGGAGGTGGGATCTTTTGTTTTAGGGCTGTAAGCAACCATCTAGAAATTGCCCAAAACACCCTAGCAACCACATAGCAATGCATTAAAATCCAATGGAAATGACTACATAATGCCCTTGTCACCACCCACAGTCCCCTAACATTGTGATGGAAAGTTTAGCATGGATAAGCACTGCTCGATTTCTTCAGAAAATTAAATATCTAGTTAGAGAATAGAAAAGAAACATCTGCTAATTTCCATAAGGATTCCTTTCATAAAAATTCAATTTCCAAAGATAAACATTTCCTTTCTTTCTGCAATCATTTTCACTGGAATGCGCATGCATATACATACTAATGATCAAAGATGATGCCTAATAATGGATTCTGTTAGTGGTGTCCTAGGTATTATTAGTTTTGCTTTTGCATTGACTGAGTGTGTTACGAAAAAGGACTCCGTTGCAAATGCCTTGCTTATAGCACAAACCAAACAGACAGCCACTTAACATCCTCAGCCAAGGACAAAGCCGGTTGCCCATGCAAATAGCCAGGTCCACCAGATTATCAACTGAGGAGGTAGATTGAGGGGCGCCAACTCATCTTGGATTTTATCTGAGAGCCCCTGCCAGAAGCAATCCCACAGGATCACCTCATTCCACCCACACAAGGATGCCAAGGTGTGGAACTGAAAGGCAAAGTCTGAAACAGAATGGCCAACTGCTCTGAAATGGTCAATGAAACAGAGTAAAATATGGTCAACCACTGAACCACCTCTCTCCCATGCAGGGTTCAATCATAAACCTTTTGCTTTTCCACCTTGAAGGTCACAAACTCCAGGCAGAACAGAAACTGGGCCTCAAGCAACATGCAGACAGGAGGGGCAGATGCAGCGGCAGCAGAGGCAGCCTGGACTGCTCCCAAATTGTAGTGCAGCTGTTGCAGCTGGGTTGTCAAGTTAGCAATCTGAGCTGCCATAGGCTACACATTGCTGTTGTTGGAGGAGATCTGGTAGGGCTGTCATCCCAACTTCACTCCTTGCTAGGCGAGTCCATTTTGGCCAGATCGTAACTGTTATGATGAGAAAGGTGGCGGACTCAAGTGCAAACAGTTTATTAGGAAAAAACCCTAGGCGAGAGAAATAAAAACTCTGTCCAAAACTAACAGATCAGCCTGGCGAGGAATCTAGAAACTTGGGTCAGAAGGAGTCAGGACGGAAATACATCCAGGTACAGGAAAATTCAGCAGCAGAAGGTGGCAGGGATTAAGAATAACAGAACAAAGAGCGGTCAGGCTTTAGGGCCTGGTAACATCAGGCTTTAGGACCCAGCAGCAGCAGACAAGGGAGGAAGGAGGTGAGCAGAAGCTACAGAGAAGGCCAGCTAAGGAAGCCCATCAAGAAATGCGAGAACAAGGAAAATAAAAAGGAAAACAAAAACCAAAACAAGAACAGCATAAATAATGAAGTGGACACCAAAGAATCCACAAGATTCGAGATCACCAACTAAAGCACAGAACCGGGCCACCAGGAATAGTGTAACTAGTTGTGGGACCAGACAACAATCTGGCACCAAACACAAGGGGAATATAAATGACATAAACTAATTAAGGGAACAAGAAACAGGTGAGAACAATTGTGTTGATGAACGAGCGCCGAAATCGCTCCAGTGGGAGGATCCTACGATCGCTGTCAGCACGTGGCTAACACAAAGAAACACACACACAGATGGGGGAAGGGAAAGACTGTGCCAGACCTTAAGTAAAAACCTTGACAATACAAACCAGACTGATTAAGCCAAGGTTGTGACATAGTGGTCTGTGACTTTCCAAATTATGCTTTGATATTCATTTGCCAAGATAATGATTGTAATTTTCCCCCTCATCATCCATTTTGTGCTTTTCAAGGTACTGCCAGATATATATAAGGATTTATTTATACAAATAAATAGGCATTTTTCATACTTTCACATAAATAATTCAATGTTAATGTAACCAAAGTGCTTATTTATTTATATGGACTTCAAATGAAGATAATTTAGAGGGACTTTGAACTGACTCATTGTCTGTGTGAAATCTCCTTCAATTTAAGCTCTGTTTACCTAGTATTAAAAATGACACACTACATAAATTCTCATACTAATGATCTCATTGATGATTATTTATTTATGATAAATGATGAAAATCCATGAACCAATAAGCACTCAAAATGGTTCCCTGGAGCATTTCCCTGGACAGCTTTACCGTAATTCCTGACTCAGTGTCTCGCTTAGGCTCCAGATCAAGTGAATTTAAAGAAACTGCAGGGATTATCAGCATCTGCCTAGACTGCCTGTCCATCTGCCCATTGTAGCTGGTGGGAGATGGAAAGCCAAGGTCCTCCTGCTCTACACTGCTTGGTCTCTAATGAGTCCTCAGGGGCTCTTGAGCGAGTCCTAAGTCAAACGTCAGAGGAAAGAGAAGTCACTCAAGATACTTATTACCCCTGGGCTAGATAGAAAGGAATTGAACAGATGTCCCAGCGGGACCAAGAATACAGGTGAAAGACGCAATCCATATGTAAATTAAACACCTGAGGCAAAGGTTCTCCATTATTTCTCCCTGCTTAAAATTCAAGCATTTCTTCATGTCCAGAGGATGTCCTCTTGAAACCTCAAACCACCAACAAGGAGTGTCATTAAACATGAACCCGCTTTTTGTGACTGTTTGGATGGAAGAGTGCTGGAAATATCTGCTCAGATAAGCACTATTCTGACGTTTAACTAAAAGTTTAACTAAAATTTCAACTTGTTTTTTTGTCAGGAGTTCGACATGACTTTGAAGACACATATTTGCCACAATAATAGATCATATCAATTTTAGCATTACTAAAAATAACCTTGAAACTTTTAATTTAGTCCACTCAGCACATAAAATCCCATCAGTGTTATCTGTCAAACTCACAGGAAGTGTCTTAAAGGAAAGGTCTCTTGTGTTGAATCCATGCCAGAGTATAGGGGAGCCATTCCACATCATTCTGACAGAAACATTCTGACATATATGCCATCCACAGTTTTTATTTTTACCAGAAACTTGCTAGTATTCTGTATGTAAGATGAAAGATACACATCCATAGTCTCTGTGTTTTCAGCTTGGTCAATTTTGTGAGGCCATTGGCAAAACCATAGTGTTATATACAGTACTCAAAAAAATTGTCTTATATGACACTTATATGACTAACAAAATTTCCATAGCTTCATGTTTTTAAGCATCTGGCTCTTTAATGAGCATGGATGAGCTAGATCAGCACCTTGGATGAGCCCTTGGATGATGCTAGGCTCTGATGGCAGCTTAAGGCTTTCAAATTAGGAGTACGAAGCAGTTCTGACGCTAATCCTTTAATCTGTAATACATCTGTCTCTTTCTCATCCCTGTTCAATGATTGTGCAAGGGATTTAGGTGAGATCCTCCTCCATCAAATATAAAGTGTTGATGTATTGTTGGTGCTAACATGGACCTATGAGTCCACATGAACACTGCTAAAGAGAAAACCATAGAATTAAGAGTGGAAGTACATAATTTGAAGTGGACCACAGTGAATTGATTTGCAATAGTAGATGGTGGACAATTATCAATTTAGAATGTCATTTATAAAATATTCTTATATTTCTTCCAAAATATAACATGTTAAAAATCATCAGTCTAAAACAATAAGTAACAATGTACAAAAATAGTGCTGGATAATTAACACATGACCATTAGCTAAAAGGTATACTAAGAGACACAACATCTGTGGGTCATTTAATGTTAAACTTCTACAAACATACTAAAAACCTTTTAGTCAAAGGTTTTTTAAAGAACCATTTTTTCTTACCTTTTATCATCTGTTGAATTTTTTTCCACTATAAAACACCTTTTGTGCAACAAAAAGTTTCTGTGAATATTAAATATTCTCTATTGACCCATAAAGATTGACAGAAAACCTTTTAGGAACCTTTATTTTTAATCTTTATTTTTAAGAGGGTATGACAATTCTACACCAGTGGGACCCCATTTTCATGGTGATCTATCAGCATCTACAGGCCCCAAAAACTGGCCCTGCTTTAAGCTGCTTATGACAACTTTATATTTAGAATGAATTTAAACCTAACACTACAATATTGACTTTTACATTCTCAGTGCACATTAAAATAATTGACTGAAACTTTGTCTCAGACACTGTTTAAGCAGACGTGAGTATTATATGCCTAAGTTTCTGTACTGAGACTTCTACATAATTACACAGCCATGCCCTGGAGGTGTAAGGTGTAATTGGAAATCATGCCTCCCCCTCAGGTAAAGCCATACATTATAAATGACACCTGTCGCCCACCCACTTTGCCAACTGTGAGTGGGCGATGGTGTTGCCAACGATTAATCTGACTGGCTGCAGTTGGAAAGCAATACACAGAACATGGTGGAGAGCACGAGGCGCTCATTTATTCATATTAGAGTAAGCTGAGCAATCCTCATGCAACATTTCATACCAGCCTGATTTTTTCTTGCAGTAGACGAAATTGCTCCATAAGCAGACTGAAGAAGTGACGATTGAGACCTGCTTTTTAATTACCGGCATGCACACACACTTAACGCACGCGCGCGCATCTGCCCATGCCTCTATTATCTCCCGCAATTAACGCAGTGCGTGAGTTTCAACAGCGCGAATGCGATTTGTCATCTCAGATTTCCCAAGAGATGCATCCGAAATCAGATGTGACTACATGGAGGATTATTTCTACTTCTGCATATATGATTCAGGGCTCGCGAAGGGTAAATGATTTCCACATAGTCATTAATACAAACGCGGCGCGGGCTCCTCAGAGAGAATCGCACTTTTGAGCCCGATAAACAATTCTTTGCTTGAATCTATCAGCTGTGTACACAAATCCAAATGAAGCCCAAATGAACGGCTGCATACATATCCCCCTCTGTGTGTGTGTGTGTGTGTGCACGACAATGCCCACACATTAATGCTATTGTGAGATGTCTAATTATATTTAGAGAATTTCTTTATAGCAGAGAAAATCCTCAATAAATATTAAATTATCTCATACTTCCAGAGCAATATCATATAGTTTGGAGAATAGGACTATTTAAGGCTCTGCTGAATCTCACATTGATGCAGCTACTGAGCACACATGGGCTTCTAAGAGCACTGCAGTGGCTGTGGGCATGCGGGGGTCAGATTACTGTCACACTAATGCACTGGTACATTAATGAGCACAATTTGCACTAATTAGTTCTTAATGCTTAGAACTAATCTGAGTGGGAAATGCTTGGAGTGTTAAATAAAAGATAACATTTCTTGGAATGGAAGGAACTGATGTGATGTCTTTTTTTATCATAAGGCCACACATGGCCTTACGGATGAAAATAATTCTAGGAATTTAAAGTAAATCAAAAAAATATAAAGGGTTTCACTGAGAGATATTTTCTTTCCATGTTTGTAAAGCTCTAATGCATTAATTATTGTATCACATTTACATTATATTCAGTCACATCACAGTTATTGAATTTTCTTATTTACTTTAAAATATTTACCACAAATATTACCACAAATATGGCCAGTCTCCCCCCAAAATCATGTATTTTATAAGAGTTACACATGTGTCCACTGCTATTAAAGACAGCAGTAAATATTTCAGTCCAAGTAGTGCAAAACTAATTTAATCAATCACATTGATTTGATGGTGTCATAAACTAAAAACACATATGAATAATAATACAATAGTACATAATACTATTTATAATGTAAATAGGACAGTCCCAGGAGGACTGCATAATTAAAATGGCCTTAAGGATCTGTCCACTGTAGTGGACAGCAGGCAACAGTTAGACACACGTAACATAATAATGAGATGTCGGGGCAACAGAGACAACAGACTTTCCTGTTTATTGGATCTCACAGGATCATTATACAGGCATGTTGGTTTTTGTAGCATTTGTATTCTACACGCATCATAGATTTGAGGGGTCCTTTGTGGTTTAGAAGGTTCGTTCAAAAACATCTCCAAATCATTTACTTGAATAGGGAAATGTGAAAATTTGCATTCCTCATATTTTTCCTCATTCAAAACTAAATGCAATGCCATTCAGCGGTGCCTCATGGGAGTCAGGAGAACATCTTGTTGATGTTTAATACATTGTCACAGCTTTACATCAGTGGGGTTTCTTTTCCTGCAATTTTATGCCATTATGGCAGAACCTACGTTTAATCTTACTATTATACCAGGGACTTTTTGTCCTGTTCTTATTACTTAGAAGCAGATTTATTTCCGTACATTCTTTTTCATGCTACGATGTTCTGTATTCATAATCTGCCAATTCATAATCACCATAATTTCAAAATGGCTTCAAAAAACTGCAAAAAGCAATAACAGATGCTCTTTAAAGTCCACAGTACTTTAAATTAACTTTTTTAAATCACACACTTTGATGGTTTCTTTTAATTTGTTTCAAACGTTAAAATGAAAAGCGTAGCAAAACATTTCAAGAATATAATTGTATAATATTAAAAAACGTGCATTGTACGGTTACAAGTAGTATTGTATCATAACAAAGCAGGTCATATTAGCGTCATATTATTCTTGATTTGCTAGCAGATTGGGGTGATATCTCTTTGAATGCTAATAGGGTGACATTGTTAGATTTTCAGTTATGTTTATGTCATTATGACATTGTCTAGCGTTTCATTTTGCTTTAATATATTGTGTTCTTCTTTTATAAAAAGTGTGCACAACCGCGTACTGAATAATAAAAGTTATATCACACCAATTTATATTGAAGAAAGGTAGCATAAAGAAAATGGATTTTTAGAGCAGACAAAGCTAGTCTCTGAATCAAAGAGACATTTTAAATGGCAACAAGCACAGTGGGGGATTATCTGCCTGTAAAGCTCATTTGAAAACTGTTTTGACTTTGACTGAACCCAGCTATAGCTTCAACTTTTCTATATCTGTCATGCACCTCCCTCTCTTTGCTTTCACTTCTGAAATCTGGCCATGGTAATTAGTGTGTTGAGCGTGAGGCCCAAGGTCTATTTGTGTTTCATTCCACTACAATTTTGTAAGATAAATTACAGTCATGTTCCTCCCTTTTAACTCTCTTGAGATTAGAAAAACAAGGCAGCATACAGACTTGGGAAAACAACAGCTGCCAATGTATCAGTAGTGTGTACCAAGGAATAGCCACAAAATGATTTCCCTACATGTCCTTCTCTACAAAAAAAAAACATGTGGATGCAGTCATCTGAAGTTACAAGCTGATTTCTCTGTTACTATATGACTAATAAGAAACATGAACCGTTGTTATATACTGTTAAACATCTGATAAAAGTCAGGACACACTTGACTAAAATAATAATAATTCAGCTCAGTGGATAGCTTTGCACTTTAAAGCAAGAAGGACCCTGGTTTGAGTCTTGGCTGGCCGAAGTGCCTTTCTGTGCAGAGTTTTGTTGTTCTCCCTGTGTTTCTGTAGGTTCTCCAGGTAAAGACGTGGTGATAAGGTTGAATTGGAAATTCTAAATTGCCTAAATGTGTGAGATTGTGCATGTGTGTCTGTCTGTGTTAGCTCTGTGATGGAGTGGCATGTGGCCATGTGACTCCAATAGGAATAAGCAGTGTAGATGATACATAGCCTATATATAGGGTCTATCTAGTCTTTCTGTAACCCAAGGAAGCTTTGCAGAATCACACACATTGACGTTTCTTATGAACCAAATAACATTTTGATCTAACCGTTAAGACGAATTGTCTAAAATAAAGGTGACTGTTTTTAATCTGTCTGTAGGTTTGTATTTAGTATATAAAATAACAGTAAAACGCAATGCTCAGTAATGTTAAGAAGAATTCTTAGCTAAAAGCATATAATAGTCTCTAAAACAGGGAAACATCACAGCTGCGTGTCCCTACACAAGGCCAGGAGGATACCACAGAGTCACTTCTGCCCACAAAAAACAACATTGCCTTATGCTTGAAGTTTGCAAAGTGCTTCTGGATGTTCCGCAAAGTTATGAAACCAAAGTTAAGTTATTTGGAAAAAACACTACGTGTGGAGAAAAATACATAGCACACCAACATCAAAGCCTCATCTTAGCTGTAAAGTGTACTAGAGGGGCCATCATGGACTGGGGCTTCTATAATGCCTCAGGGCCTGGACGGATAGCTATCTTTGACAGAAAAATTAATTCCCAAGTTGGTTTAGCCAACCGAAGCTTGATGGAAGTGAGGTGATGCAACAGGACAACAACAAAGCAGCCCAGGAGTACATCAACAACAGAAGAAAATACGCCTTCTGGAGTGGACCAGTCCTGACCTGAACTTCATTGATTGTGTTACCTTGACCACAAGAGAGCGATTCATACCAGACATCTGAAGAATTGCTGGACTGAAATAGTTTCATAAGAGGAATGGTGCAAAATTCCTCCAGACTGTTAATGGGTCTGAACTGCAATTACAAGAAACATTTTTTTGAGGTTATCACCACCAAAGGAGGGTCAAATGGTTATTAAATGATTAAAGTTCATATTTGTTTCTTACCTTGAAGTTTGAATGTTTTTGGTAAAAACATGAAATGGTATTAGTGTTTGTTATTTGTTTATATCGTGAAACATTTGACGATTGTTGTGAATTTGTATCTGATTATAGATTTTATAATCAATTTATGTAGTAATCTGCATAAATCATCTAAAAGAACTGTATATAGTTTGTGAAAGTTGATGTGCCAACAAGTTTAGAAAACTCTAAAACTGAGAATTGTTTTGCAATCCCACCCACCAACCTTCAAACCGAAGCAAAATCATGCACTCATCAACAAAACCCTTTAATCTTTTTGTCATGCATAAAATGGGCTCCTACAGCAACGATCCAAGCTTTGCTAACAATGTCTCTCTAGATAAACCCTTTCCAGTCAATGTTCTCTCCACACACTTAGAATATGACACTTGGAAAGTAAGCCAATTATAGTGGCTCTGCATTGGGCTCTCAGTGTTGAAAAGGGACGTAAATTACATAATTTTGTGGTGACCGGCCATAGATTTTTCTGTCAGTGAGAAGAATAAGAGGTGCCACGCTCTGTATCCAGGTGATTTGAGTTTTGTGCTCCTTGGCACTTCATTTAGTGGACTCATCGTCCCCCTGAATAATCAAAGGCAGAATCCCACGGGGAAATAACCAACATCAATTATTTCCCATATGCTGCAAATGGACTTCCTGTCTCCTTTTCTACAACTAATTACAAGTATTGTGAGAGTGGGTGAGCTGCAAAGGACCAAATGTGGGCTGGTTTGTCGTCAAAGCGTGCTGTTGAATTGAATGCATTTATTCAACTGCATGAGAGTAATTTAAAGGAGCATTTCTCAAGATATGCAAATCGTTGAGAGAACTGGCAGATTTCTAGAAACTAAGGTTTTAGTTTTTGAATAATAAAATTTTAAAAGTTTAAAGGAGATAAGTTTAAAGAATGCACTTTAAAGCATCAATCAAAGATCTTCCTATACATTAATTATGTTATAAAAATGAATTTATCTGCTCTGTCATGCAAGTATGCCCTGGAGCATCTCCACCATTTACATTTTGTTCCTTTGGTTTACTTTGCGTTGGCTTTAAACCAAAGACAAAAACATTCTACTGTATCATTTTTAAAGCCGTGACTCAAGTCCCCAGTTAGGGCTTCAAAAAGAAAATGTCTACACTAATAAGACAGTCTGGCTGAGGGCCCATTTTTATCCTCCAGTGCTTTAAACACACAGTGTTGTCATTGTTAACAACAAAACAGGATGTTGCTTTTAGAAGTCCGCAATGTAAACAGACTGTGAGATGACGGTGCTGTCATCTCAGGTAATATAGATAGAGGAGGAGAATTATAACCTGGAACTGCTTAGCAATGCACCGCAGCTAATGGATGAATAACATTCAGGGAAATGCATTTTCATTTAACAAAACCATTCACTGAGGCCATCAAACATAGATGACATCACTGTTGCTTGTTGACAGCGTATTTTGTGTCATCCTTTGCTTGTTTGAAAAGTTAATAATTATAGATTTCTCCTTTTAATTATGTCAAAAGAACAGGATAACACACACATTCTGTAAATACGCCATAACAAGTAGGGAGTGATTGTCAGTTTTTTTTTTTTTTTTGTATTATTTTACTGAGCTAGCTGTTTGAAGAGTCATGGCTTTTCTAACTCCTACAGTGAATAAAAGTCTGCAATATGTACTTTTGAGATATCCAGGGAAATATTGAACCTTCCTTTTCTCTACCTAACACATTTTTAAAAAACTCCGGGGGACATAGAAAATCTTTTTGTCGTTTTTTTCCTACAGTTCTAAAACAGTCAAAAAAAACAGCTTTTGAACAGCTTTTGGTCATTTCAGTGTGTTGGTTTAAAATTGGAGTCACCATCCCAATCATGCCATTTGGCAGATATTTTAATATGCAACTTACAGTGCATGACCCATCATCTTAGTATTGCTAGTGCAATTCTTTACAACCATAGCATCCAGAGGATGTGGTACCTGATACGGAGGAGGCAACCGCTCCGTCTCTTCCGTGCTGCCAGAGGGACCCCTCAACAGAATATTAGTTTTCAATTCGAACTACAATTCCCATGTTCCCCGTCTTGGACTGATTACTTCCTGTTTCCTGTTTCCATTGTTGTTTACCTAATTATTGTTTGGATTGTCTGTTGTGTTTTTGATTGTTTGCTGCCGCCTTTTGACCATTGCTTTGGTTTACATTTTTGATTGATATCTGCCTGCCCTGACCTTTGCCTGTACTATCGTTTTGGTTTTGCCTTTTCCTCTGTTTGCCGGTATTTGACCTTTTGCCTGTTTGACTACTCTGTTGTTAAAAAATGGATCCACATGTCCCAGAGTCTTTGTTACAGTACCAGTATTGGATAGAAATTTGAATCACAAAAATCATAATCCCACACTGTAAAAAAATTCAAGTAAAAACATTACTAAAACGTTTTGGGTGCAAAATGACAAACATCACTGATTGAGGAAATACATAGCAGATCAGTGTTTAAAAAGGTTTCCTTACCTTACCCAAATCTGCAACAGTACGTTTATAATGGTGATTTATAATTTGAGCTGTCAGGTCCAATTTCTCAGGAAATGACAGTTTGACTGTCACGTCTGTGAACAGAAAGAAGATCCGACAACTATGTCGCGTGTGTGGGTGCTGTTCTCAGCAATTCTTTCTGAAGCGTTTGTTGCTGGTTCTTACAGCAGTTGCTTAGCGTTTAAACTCATCTACGTTAAGAAATGCTTTCCTGTAGCTCAGTGGTTAGAGCATGGTGCTAACAACACCAAGCTCATGGGTTCGATCCCAGGGACTGCACATACTCAGAATCAATGTATAGTATAATGCAATATAAGTCGCTTTGGATAAAAGTGTCTGCCAAATGTGTAAATGTAAGAAAATAATGCTGCACATAACTTGCAATTTTATGTGTCAACAGAGATGGCGATAAAGAGACAAAAGTTATGGATTGCACCTTTAAATAATGTATTGGTTAAGTAAAACAGTGAAATTAGATTTTTTTATAGAATGCAATTAAAAGCTTTACAAACTTGCAAATGTACAGGTTTATAAGGTATATAATGAGGATCATATCTGTGGTATAATATGAGAGCAGCACTTAACAATGGGTCACTCATAAATTACTGCAGGGAAGTGTATTGCATTACAAGATTGTATGTAAACAAAACACTCAAACCTCTGATTACATAAACTCACAGACTGGTGAGAGATCACAGGAGCACAAAGATGCATCTGCAGAATGTCCGATGAGATCTCATTGGCTGTCACTGATATTTATACTAGCAGAGTACGTTTTTTACTTTAGTTTAACATTCATATGGACACTAATAAGGGATAATCTGTTTAGCCATTCTGGTCAAAAATTTAATATTATTGGTTCTCCATATTTTTCACTAATTCAGATGTCTTCATTTAATAGAATCACATGTTCCTGTAATCTGTTCTGTACCACATTCCTTTAAAAAGAAGCCAATAGAGGCAAGCTGAATAAGCAGATGTCATCTGGGACCAGATTAGTTAGTTACAGCCCAACAAAACAGACCGATTCTGCTTTTTCACTCCTAACCATCCATGTCTCTACTAACAATTTCCTGGCTGGCTGTATTTGAATCAATAGCCCCATTGGTATATATAGGGCTGCCTCGGGTGCTTGGAGCTGTGGTGGTAAATATTGTGAGATGATTCGACCAGCTGCCATCAACAGCTGAGAAAGACATGGTATCCTGTGCTATGGCCACACCATCACATTGTTTCTTAAACAGTAGTTTTAGTGGAATAGTTCTTAAAGCAAATATATGAGATATGGAATATTTTTAAGATATTAACTATTAATCCTGGGGAGGCATGTCACTGTCTGAAAAGCTTTTACAGTTTAAATAGCATTTATATTTATTTAAGGTATCTTAAGGTAGCAGTACATGTGTTTTGCTTGGAACTAAACCTTTTTGTGTTGCTAATGCAATGCCATAGAATAACCATGTTTGGCTCCCCAAAGAACCTTTCAGTCAAGGTTCAGTTAAATGTCTTTTTTACCTTTTGTTAGTCTAGAGAACCTTTTGTACAACAGGAAAGTTCTGCGTCACCATACCACCTGACAAAGAACCTTTTAGGAACCATTATTTTTAAGAGTGTGATACCATGCAGGCAGACTTGTCCCAACGGCTGTGGTTGCACAGTATATAATAGGACTAAATAATTTAATTATTCACTAAACAATCACTTGGTAAGGGAAAAAATATCTCAATAAAACATTGGAATTGAGGACAACAGGCATTGAATAGTGCTAAAGAACATGCTGGCTTTAGTGAGAAAATCTTTCCTGAAAAACATTTCTCTTGTTCTGTTACATCAAAACAACAAAAACGTAAACATCCACATATCCACAGATAAATTTTATACACCATGTGGTCAACTCACGTCATCAGATTACAGTCTTAAACTCCACTTAAACCTGAAATTTCCATAAGACATATAGATTTAGTATTAAAAACCAAATCCTAATCCTATCTGTTTTCTCGCATTTAATTCTTAGACTCTTTCAAGACAAGCTCCTTAGCCCAAACATGCTCCACCTCACTGATTACTATTGAGCGGATTAAGATTAGAATGCTGCACTACTTTTTCATGATATTGTGTCTCATTTTCTGTTGAACAGTTTCACAAACAATGCAAACTGCTGAGAGTAGATCTTGACATTTTATGGTACGGCACATTCAGATATTGAATACTAAACATCTACAATTTTTGACACCCAGTTTAAAAAGCTTTGAGGGCCTGAGGAAGTGGTCAAGGATAATTTTGAGAAAATACAATTATTGTGGTCTGTTCTCTATTCTGTTTTTTGTTAATTCACAGCATGCATCTTATGTAATACTTAAGCTTCAAGGGATTGTGTATAGTGTTGCTTATTGGTACTCAAATCTTTCAGTGTGACTTTGGTGTAGTCTGTTCATCTTTCCATGTTTTTGGTTTCCTCTAATTATTCCATGAACTTCATGTTATTCTTTTAAATAATTTGAATGAGTTGCATTCAGAGACGCATCTAGCTATATCTACATCCTTCATGATAAGGTTTTAATGGCTGCAGTATTTTCATGAATAGTTATGGCAAGTGATTCAGATGAGATGTTTAGTAATAGGGCAATAAGCTGGAAACACATGTTTGATTTGTGTTGTTTAAATGTTGAAGTATGTTGAATGTTGAAGTTCTTGTCTGATAGAAGTTGTCAGTGTTCTCAGCTAACCCATCTGAGAAAAAAACAGACTGTAATAACATTTAAAACAACAGTTAGATGAATATAAATACATTTATTTTACATTTATGGATATAAATATATGGATATAAAAGTATAACTACCTTTTTGGGCAACCATGGAAAGAATTAATCTAAAACATATTTAAAGACCCCCCCTGTGGTGAACATCATGACAAAAACCAAGCCTCTCGAATGATTTATTTCTACAAATCTACAAAATGTCTCAATCAACAGCATAAACAACAAGACATATGTATTCTAGACATA